>PVIY010062249.1:0-10934 GCA_004026745.1 Myrmecophaga tridactyla | reverse complement strand
AGATGCACTAGTCAAAGTATAGATTTGTACCAAATAAACATTTTTTGCTTTAGTCTCACACATTAGTTGAAATTTTAAAATATTAAGTACCATCTATTTTCAGCACACTGCAGTAATGACATTCTTTTGTTCTTCCTCATGCAAAAACATTTTTAAAATTTGTACATTTAGTCACTATCATTATACACTCTAGGCATTCTTAGATTACACCATCTCAATCTTTATCGTCTGTCTTTCTTTGTGATTTCATTTATGCCCCAGCCCTCCTCCATCATTCTCACCTGCAGCTTCATTAAGTGTTTTAACATAATTGTATTACAGTTAGGTAACATTGTGCTGTCCATTTCTGAGTTTTTATATTCAGTCCTGTTGCACAGTCTGTATCCCTTCCCAATATCTTACCCTATTTCTGTCTCCTGATGGTCTCTGTTACCAATGACATATCCCAAGTTTATTCGCTAATGTCAGTTCATATCAGTGAGACCATACAGTATTTGTCCTTTAGTTTTTGGCTAGTCTCGCTCAGCATAATGTTCTCAAGGTCCATCCATGTTGTTACATGCTTCATAAGTTTATTCTGTCTTAAAGCTGCATAATATTCCATCATCTTCCTCATTTTTGAAAGACAGTTTTGCTGGATACAAGCATACCTCAGAGATGTTGTGAGTTTGAGCTGGTGGGGGCTAGGGACTTGGAGGCTGGCCAGGGCACCACGAGATCCTGTCACTTTTAAGTAGCCTTTTACTTGATTCAGCACTTATCCTATTACTAAAGTCCTTTAACTTTTCTAGAACTCTGAGAAAGATGTTACTGTTGGTTCTTACTGGTTGTTCAAAATTTCTATGGCAGGAGAGAGCCCTGAAGCATCTCACTTTGCCATTTTGATTGAATCAGGGTCCTATATGAATTCTTTTAAAGGGTTTAAGACTAGACTTCATCCATCCAATGTCATGTTCCATACATCTTGGCTTATGGAACATCTTGCCCTCTACTATTGTGACACATTAAAAGTGAGTCATATTTTTGCTATATCTTGAGTCTTGGTTGTGGCTCAGATACGTCGTTAATCAATAATAATAGCTTGGGGGAGATAGCGGGCTAACCCAGCTAGTTCTCATAGTGGGGCCAAGAAATGGTGTCTTCTCTGTAAATCCTCAGAAATCGCCCATATCATCCTATTTTCAACTTCCTTGTCCTCCGCAGCATCTTGCACACAAAAGGTCATTACTTTGTGGCAGATCCATTTTCACTTTTGGAAAAGTTGTGTAAGGATGAGTAAGAGCTAGGTAACAACTGACACTTAGATGTCCAGTAACTGTTGTTTTATTTTTTAAATGACAATTTTTTTTAATTTCTAAAATAATACACAAATATGTGAAATATAAGTGATTTTCCTTTTATGGTACTATATGAAGTATGAAGTAAAATCTTCCCTCCCTCCTCTCTTTTAAGCCCACACTCCTTTCCATAGATGGTAACAGACACATTTATGGTGTGCCCTTTCAGACCTTTTTCTGTGTAGTTACTGTATTTTACATTAAACAAATGTATTAAACTACTTATTAGCCCATGTAGTTCCATCTTTTTTTTTTTCTTTATGGGTATATCACATTCCAGTATGGAGTTTTCATTATTGTATACATTTGTTGAGTGTCTGTTATTTCCATTACTGTGCTGAGTTGTAAGGATATAGTGGTATGAGATATGTGTTCTCGACTCATCACTCACATATAATTGAAACCGTAGCTAGTAATATGAAGGAAAAGCTCATGGTGCTGTCAGCGTATATTAGAAGGGAACCTTCAGGGTATGGGTATATCATAATGATTCAAGTAGTATTGATATTATTGGTGGACCCCTTTTTCTGTTGCTGTGCTGCAGTAATTATTCTTGGCTTGGTATTGTAAGATAAATTTCTGGGAGTATATGTGTTTCAAAGTTTGATAAATATACCACATTGTTCTCTTAAAAGGTTGTGTCAGTTTTTACTGGGAAATGAAGTCTTAAATTATTTCTAGACAGGATTCATTGTCTAGGGGTCATTCTCTGTCCTTTAACTCGTAGAAAGGAAGAAGAGGAGCGAAGACGGCGTGAAGAGGAAGAAAGAGAACGTCTGCAAAAGGAGGAAGAGAAACGTAGGAGAGAAGAAGAGGAAAGACTTCGACGAGAGGAAGAGGAGAGGAGACGAATAGAAGAAGAGAGACTTCGGTTGGAGCAGCAAAAGTAAGTTTGTTATGGCTTGTCATAAAAAACGAGTAGTCTACCACACCAGTATTACTTGCCTTTTTACCATTTGGTGCCTTAGAATCATTGTATGAGTTATAAAAGTGGGAGACAGACCAAGTTTAGCTACTTGCCATTTTTACCAATGATCTGTTACCTAAGAGGGTCTTGTCTTAAGCATCATTTGGTTGCAAAAAGGTGACTGTATTGGAAGATTTGGGATTAGCTCATGGAACCCAGGGACTAGAAGCAAAAGCTGAGGTTGCTCAGTTGTGCTCTCTGTCTCTGGGTCCACATAATCTCTTGTCTTTGCTGCTCTCAGCTTCTGTCTCTTCTTTGTTCGTCCTGCTCTCTGCAAATTGTTACTTTCTGCTTTGGCATGCATAAAGCTACCCCTGTCTGGATTTATGTAGTCTGTGTTTTCATGCATCTGTCACAGATGGGCTGAAGTCTTTGAGACCCAGTTAAAAATTCCCAGGAGAGAGAATTTTGTTGGCCCAGGCCATGTGTGGTGTTATCATTAGTTCCTGGTATAGGACTTGGAAGTTGAAACCATTTCCTACTATGCATGGATGAGGGCACCTGGCTCACAGGGATAGGTTCTTCATGAGGCTGCTGTAGCTATGAGAATGAAGTGATTAGCATCCATGAGACACTGGGGGAAAAGGCCTGTAGTACTAGAGGTGGTATAGCTTATAGATTAAACTAAAAAACATAAAAATTCATGGCTTCTCATTATTTGTGGGTAGTATCTCAGAAACGTTTCAGCATTACTCTTTTTTTTTTTTTACATGGGCAGGCACCGGGAATCGAACCCGGGTCCTCTGGCATGGCAGGCAAGCATTCTTGCCTGCTGAGCCACCATGGCCCGCCCCTCAGCATTACTCTTAAACCAATCCAGGACCTCATTCTACTTTGGAGATAGATTATGAATTCTGCTTTTTTTTTTTCCCCAGGGTGAATGAGTGCCCTAAGTGGACCCAGTAACACACTGTATTCAGGAGTTTGTAGATTTTGCTTTATGAATATATGGCTTTGAAGTTTTTGCTGAATTGGTCACATAACTATGTTGTGAAATTTTTGCTCAATTCATCATATAACTGAGTTATGAACCATGTGGTTCCTTTGTAAAAAGAAGTTGTAAGAAATTGGTAGATCCTTACCAACTTGTCTACATTTTAGGGCGGGCTTTAAATGAAATGGTGTGGATCCTCAAATTTTCACTGGCTTTACTTATATTACCAGAGTCACCTGGGCCATCTTTTAATTATTCTTTTTTTCTCTTAGTTTTTTTCATGTATTTAGGTAGAGACGTCATAACCAGTGGTTATAGATGCTGTAGATAACAAACCCTCATGTTACAACACTGTGGCTGAAAAATATAGGCTCTGGTGTCAAACTGCCTGGATTCAAATTGTAGCTTTGGCATATACCAGCTGTGTAATCTCAATTAAGTTACTGCCTCCATTTCCTCCTGTGAAACCCTGCCTCATAGGGTTGTTGTCAGGACAAAAAGGGCCAGCACACATAAGTGCTTAGAACACTGCTTGGCACATAGCAGGTGTGCAGTGAATATTAGATTATTGATGATGATCATGATGATTTGCTTATTATTTTCCGTCTCCATCCTAAATTTTCCTTGCAAAACCTAAGTAAAAATTCAGAGGCCAGATGTATTTTCTTAAGTCTTTTTCCTGGGCCTGGGACACCTACTGATTAGTATACATTACTTCAGCTTAGTCATTTTGAAAAGCTATAAAATTATTTTTAAAAATTGCAGGGACATTTTATTTTGTCATGAACAATCTCCTGTAGTCAGACTAGTTTATATTTTTTAATGTTTTTAGGCAGCAGATAATGGCAGCATTAAACTCCCAGACTGCCGTGCAGTTCCAGCAGTACGCAGCCCAACAGTATCCAGGGAACTACGAACAACAGCAAATTCTCATCCGCCAGTTACAGGAGCAGCACTATCAGCAGTATATGCAGCAGTTGTATCAAGTCCAGCTTGCACAGCAACAGGTATGATAGACAACCCCAGAATTCAGCCTTAGAGAGGGTTTTTTGTTTCATTGGAACCCAAGTTTTATTTTAACTAGCTGCTAATAAATTTTGCATTATTTAGCTTCTAAGGTATAAAGTAGGTTTTAGGTTACTTTTTTTAAGGGCAAATTTTAGCATTGCACTGGCAATTATGAAAGAAAATATGATATTAAAGCAACAGTGATGTGGCCGCTGTTGTCATAATGGTATTTGGGATTGTGTGGACCACAAGTCATGCCAGTGAGTCTAGCATAGACCCTAATAGTGGTCCGGGAACCATAAGGAACTCGTAACCAGCCTTAGTTCAGCATGTTCTTCAGCCAGTGCACTGTGAGGGACCAGGACAGCCTCCAGTGGGAGGATCCCCTAAGGCTGTAGGTTGGTTTTCCAAAGCTAGGATGGGTCCATCCCGACTTTTATTTTAGGTGATTGTAGTGCCCTGGAATTGTGGAAATGGGGGCACCCGAGGATTAGTAGCTTCATTAGTTCTCGACCATAACTAGGTAGTACTCACATACAACACATTGATATTCTTCCTTTATCTCTCCACCTCCAAATATTTTGCTTCCATAGAGAAGAGGTGGTTTGGGGAAAGGACATGGTACTGGGGCTCAAATATACTTGGATCTTGTCCTGGCTTTGCCATTATCTTGTTTGATTTCAGAAAAGTTACCAAATCCTCTGTTTTTCCTGCCCCTTCTCCCAGTTTCTAAGGATGGATATAAAATTTAGCTACCTGTCCTGGTTACCTAATGGGACTATCAGTGGGATAAAATGAGAAAATAGTTATTGTGTGTAAGTGTTTTGTACATATGGAAGATACTGATTTTGTATTCATTGTTTACATCTTGCAGAGGTATAAAATGCCTCCTTAAACTAGGTAAGTTTTACTTATTTCATTTTCACTTACAAAGCAGTTAGCACCTGTCAAAAAATCTTAGTGAAGAAAGGTGTTGCACTGTAGGTGCTCAGCATTTCTTCTTGGATGAAGTAATCTTTATCATTGTTGTGACACTCATATTACTTGTAAAAGGATATTCTTTCCTGAGATGCTTTTTTCCCCAAGTCTTTGGCATCAGTGAGAAGTTGAAAAGCATTGCAGGTTTTGGTTAATCCATGAGAGGAAAAAAAATAATGAACTAATTTTCATTTGAGATAAAAAGTGGTATTTTCGAGTGATTTCTTCTCTGTCCTCTGCAGTCTGTTTTGACTAGCAGATCACTCCCCCTTTTCTTATTATTTGATGGGCAGTGAGATAATTTAGTAATAGATTTGCTCATGCACTTTCCTTAATGGGAAGAAAGTCATTCAGGTTGGGCAAAACCAATAGTCTTTGAAATGGATCAGAAAGTAATAATTTAGAATGGTCAAACTGATTGGTGCCTCTGGGAAGAGAGAGGGGAAGGAATATAGGGATCATCAGCTCTATAAAAAGTATTTTCAGTAAAATGATAAAATGTAAACACTTGTTAATTTGGGGGGTGTAGTTAACATGGCTGTTTAGTACATTGTTCCTATGGATTTCTGTGCTTTTAAAAACTTCCCAAAGTACAGAAGAGAAATGATGTAAAGAAATAATTTCAGTCTGCTGCAGTAAGCATATTAGATGCTTATTCATGGGCAAGGAGATCCCAGAGAAGGTACTTGTTTATTCTATTCCACTAGAGAGTTTCAGGAAATTTCAGAGAGGGACCATTTGTGCTGGGCTTATTGCTCATTAACAAAAATGTTCCTTTTGCCTTCCTGTCATACAGTGAATGTTCTGAGTGTTCTACCTTGTTTGATTTTATGTGCTTTTTCTAGAAAACTAATGTGGAAATTACTGACAGTAGGTCAGTCTAGGCCTTGGGAGAAAATATGTATATATAATGAAATAAGGACATGCATGAAAAAAATACATATCTGTATTTTTCATGCATGTCTTTATTTCATTACCGTTCTACCCATGCACTGGATAAGGAGATGTCTGCACAAAGTTTTTACAATCACACAGTCACAAGATGAAGGCTATAAAGTTATAAAATCATTATCAAAGATCAGGGTTACTGAATTACAGTTCAACAATTTCAAGTATTTCCTTCTGGCTATTCTAATACACTAGAAACTAAAAAGAAATAGCTATATAATGAGTCAATAATTGTAATTATTTGTTAAATCCTAACTTCTCAGTTACACATCTTCCCTGTCATTTGATCATTCTCTCAGTCTTCAGGGATATCTGATCACTATTCTAACTTCATGCTGAAAAGGGTTGTTGACATTATGGAATAGAGGAATGAAACTAGTTGATGTTCTTGGAAAGACTGGTACCTCTGGGCTTCAGGGCTTATAGGAGCCATCTGGAGGCTTTAAATTTCTGAAAAAGTAAAACTTAATAGATACACCTAGTAACTGGATTGCAGGATCATATGACAGCCCTATACTTAGCCTCCTATGGAACTACCATACTTCTCCAGAGGGGCTCCACCATTCTACTTCCCTGCCCACAGTGGATAGGTATAGGAAGAAGATATTTTAAAATCCCTCTCAATTGACTTAGCATCAAGGGATTGAGAAAACCTCGACCAAAAGGGGGAAGAGGGAAATGAGACAGTGTCAATGGCTGAGAGATTCCAAACAGAGTCGAGAGGTTATCCTGGAGGTTATTCTTACGCATTAAGTAGATATCACCTTGTTGTTCAAGATGTAGCGGAGAGGCTGGAGGGAACTGTCTGAAAATGTAGAGCTGTGTTCCAGTAGCCATGTTTCTTGAAGATGATTGAACAATGATATAGCTTTCACAATGTGATTGTGTGATTGTGAAAACCTTGTGTCTGATGCTCCTTTTATTTACCTTGTCAACAGACGAGTAGAACATAGGGAATAAAAATAAATAATAGGGGGAACAAATGTTAAAATAAATTTAGTTTGAAATGCTAAAATAAATAAATAAATAAATAAATAAACATGACGTTTAAGAGATAGTAGGGGAAAATTTGAAAACCGGAAGCATCAATGACGATAAGGGATTTTTATTATTTTTTAGATGTGATAATGTATCGTGGTTTTTTTTTTTTTTGCATATGGGCAGGAGGCACCAGGGATCGAACTCCAGACCTCCAGCACGGCAGGTCGGAGCTCTGCCTGCTGAGCCACGGCAGCCGCCCGTGGTTTTTTTTTTTAAGCCCTTACTTGCTAGAGATCCATACTGAAATATTTATGGATGAAGTAATACACTGGGCTTTGCTTCAAAATAACACAGAAGAGGCGGGAAATGGGTGGGGTGAGGATGGGGCAGGGCTGGCCAACGGCTCACTGTACTCATCTGCTCTTCTGTATGTTTTAAATTCTCCACAATAAAATAAAATAATAAAGAAAAAAAAATCCCTCTCAGTTGTGCTGTTACTAGTCATAGAGAGAGGTGTTGTTGATGTTCATTTAAGTAAATGGTTTGTAGATGATACATTAAGTGAAATGTGTATGCAGATATGCATTGTAAAAATTAGAATGATATATCAAAGTATGTGTCATCCCTAGATGATGGGATTAAAGGTATTTTTTTCCCTGTATTTTCTGATTTTGTTTTGTTTTATTTTTTTTACTACAGTGACCATATGCTTACTTGTAGCTTAGTGTTTTAGTTTAAAAAATTACTTAAATGCTCATCAATAGTAGAATGGAAAATTAAATTTTACATTTTCACAGTGGAATATCCTATAGCAGTGCAGATGACAAACCAAAACCATTCGTAACGTTATTTATGAACATCACAGAAGTAATGTTGAGGGAAAGAAGCCAGACATAAAAAAGAAAGGCGCTATATGATTCCATTTATGTAAAGTTTGAAAACAGGCAAAACTGATCTACAGTGTTAGAAGTCAGGCTAATTGTTACCCTTGGTGGTGTACCTGGAATGGGGCACTAGGAAAGATTCTGGGATGCTGGTAATTTCTTAATCTGGGTGTTGGTTACATGAGTGTCTGAATTGTGAATATTCAAGTTGTACAATTATGATTTGTGCACTTTTCCATGTGTTTATTATAATTCAATGTAACATTTCCCCCAGAAGTTACTCAGGTAATACTTGTTATTTCAAATAGTATTAATAACTGTACATTTTCATTTAAGAGGAGAATGTCCCTAAATGGTTGAATAGTTGTCCTTTGGGTACAAAATGTGTTTACTCTCCCATTTTTAATGCAGAGGACATTGGTGGGGGGGGGTGTTCAAAATTTGTTCATTTTTATTAACATAGGGCATCTATGGATGGGGAAAAAGTCAGTGCAAAACTAACTCTGATAGATTCATTGTCTCAATGAATTTGTCCAAGATTTTTAATCATTAATTTCGACCAACCTTTATGCAAGAGTGCTGACTGGAGATAAAAAGAGGGAATGCTTTTCATTTGAATTGTCTAAGCAACTGCCTCTGAAGGTTGCTAGAACAGTCTCCAGATGTCGTCAGTGGAACTCTTTCATTGCTATTTTAGTAACTTTGTCAACCATACCATCTACTACTGGAATCAAAATTTAGGAAGTCTGAGGTTTCTTGAGCCTGTATCTGTATCTCATCACTGGCAAAGACACAGATGCATGCAAAGAAATTAATGCATCTTAGGGTTGCCTTATCCTTGAAGGTATTTCACTAGTGTGATTTCAAAGTTTGGCAGGAGCAGAAGAAGTGGTGCTCAGGCAAGCGTTTGGCACTGATTTTCTATACAAAGGATGCATGGAAATACCCCAAACTATGCTTCTGGCCTGTCTTGCATTTCACCACCAAAATGTTTTTGGTAATCCTGTGTCCCAGGGGACCCATGGGTTCCGTGCCAACTGCAAGATGGTTGTTTGGTTTCTAGGGAGATCTGCATTGCATTCAAGACCAAACTCTTAAGGGTCAGAGGGTGGCCTCTGCCTGGCAGTTCACTGCCAGCTTGATGTGCTAGTACTGGTTTTTCACAAACCCTTGGGTGGCAGCTTTGAGGTGTGAGGAAACATCACATCATCCAGAGCTCAGCCAAGTGATGACCATCCTGACCAGTGTCTGGATTGTTGTCTCTGACACACCTAGATCCACAAGCATTGGTCATCTGGGTCTTGATCTCTTTGCCACACAGAGGAGACCTGAAGCTCAGAATCTTTCAATATTTTGACAGCTTCACTACTAGGCTGCTTAAGTGCACTGTAGCAGAATATAGTTCCACATGTCTTATTCTTACAGCTCAGTCCCCAGGTACCATTGTTTGTGCCGTATTGGCAACACTTTCTCATTCCCCACAGTGCGGCCTTCCCCAAGTCTGATAAGAGAGCTGGAACTTTAATCCTCAGAGAGTTTGCTTCCATTTCCACAGATCCTGTACCAGCTGACAGGGCATCTGGGAAATAGTGCAACCTTAATTCATAAGATCTGAAAAGTGTTTCATTAGTCTATGAGCATCAGAGAGAACAGGTGAAGACATAATCTTTTGCAGAGTAAATAATACTGCTTAATCTAAAGCCTGCAGTTTGAACTCTGTGCTGTAACCATGTAGATATTCTGCTTCCTCCTTTCTGACCAGCCAATGGCAAAGCTCCTTGCCCAATATTCCACAGTCTCAAAAAAGATTCCTAGTGCCCCAAGGGGGTTTTCTTAACAGCCTGCCCTGTACCCCATCGTGAGCTCAAGGCACCCCTCAGAAGATATTTTGATTTCATGTTTTTGAATATGCACATTTAAATCATAATTAATACACAGTGATAAATTTCAGTGGGAAAGTAATTTGACCTCAAACTCCATTTTATAAGCCTGTTTAATTCCTAGGTTCATAGGTTTTACAAGAAGATTAACAGTTTTTAGTTTAATTGCGATCAAGATTTTTCTGTGTAAAGTTTACAGTGAAGATTTAATTAGTTATCTTTATTCCTATTGTCCATATTTGATTTATTGGTTAGTTTAGAAGAGCCTTATCAAGTTTATTAGGTTTTACCAGTTATAGCTTCTGCCTTTGTGAATTTTTTTCTGTAGTCATTTATAGTTGAATTTTCCTGATTCAAATCTTATGTATCTGAATTATCAAGAATATTTCAGTCTTCCATCAATTTTAATAAAAATGTTATGTTTTATTTTTGCCCTTAATAATTTTATTTTGGGTTATTTTATCTAGTTTAATTTTTCCTTGGTTTTTCTAGTGATCCTCAGATCACAAGAATATGATTGTCATTCAGTTTTTTTTTCCTTGTTACTCTTTATTGTTTATGACTGCTAGTTTGATTTTGTTTTGATAATTATTTATACTAATATTCACATAGAGGTAAAATAAAAATTATTTAAAACTTTATTAGTGTTTTTTTGGAGGACGGCACATTGGTAGCCAAAGGGGGTGGGCAGCAAATCAGAATGCACTCTGTTCAAATGTCCCACTGTTAGGCTTCTTGGTCCCTGTATCCTCACTTTTTTTCAACTTGTAGGCAGCATTACAGAAACAACAGGAAGTAGCAGTAGCTGGGGCTTCTTTGTCTACATCATCAAAAGTAAATTCAGCTGGTCCAAGTGATATGATGTCAGTTAATGGACAGGCCAAAACCCACACTGATAACTCTGAAAAAGAGCTGGAACCAGAAGCTGCAGAAGAAGCCCTGGAGAATGGACCAAAAGGTAGGGTTTGCACATGTTCGTCTGCCCATGTCATAATTTAGATTCCATGAAAAGCCAGG
>PVIY010062248.1:0-10939 GCA_004026745.1 Myrmecophaga tridactyla | reverse complement strand
CATTCCTGCTTCGGCTGGTGAGCCTCTCCTGTGGAGTTCATCCAGACCCTCCATTGGAGTCGTCAGCTTCGCAGTCTGCCCTGTGGATTTTGGACTCTGTGTTCCTGCGGTCACGTGAGACACTTTTATAAATTTTATATTTGCAAGTGTTCCCTGTTGATTCTGTTTCTCTAGAGAACCCTAACTAATACAAACATGTTTTATAATTGTACTACAAACTATAGTCCATTATTTACAATAGGGCTCACTGTGTTGTACTGTCCTGTTTATTTTTTAATTTATTCTTTACCATATATACAATCAAAAATTTCCCCTTTAAGCTATATTCACATATATAATTCAGTGCTGTTAATTATATTCACAGTGTGTTACGATCACCACCATCCACTATGAAAACTTTGCAGTCAACTCAAACAGAAACTCTGTACAACACATGAATTAACTCCCTATCCCTACCCCCAACCCAGCATCTGGAAACAAATTCTCCAGATTCTGACTCTATGGGCTTGCTTATCCTAATTAATTCATGAGTGAGATCACATGATAATTATCCTTTTGTGTCTGGCTTACTTCATTCAATATGATGTTTTTAGGGTTCATTTATGTTGTCACATGTAACAGAACTTTGTTTCTTTCAATGGCTTAATAATATCCCATTGTGTGTATATATCATATTTTGTTTATCCACTCATTGACTGGTGGACACTTGGGTTGTTTCCTTCTTTTGGTAATTGTGAAGAATGCTGCTAAATGTTTTATCAAGAAAGGATACTACTTTTTGTCAAATGGCTTTTCTGTGTCAACTGAGATGATCATTGCTTTCCCCCCACTGTTCTATTAAGGTGTTGCATCACATTAATTGATTTTCTTATGTTGAATCACCCTTGCATACCTAGAATAAAACCCACTTGATTATGGTTTATAATTCTTTTAATGTGCTGTTGGATTCAATTTCCTAATATTTTGCTGAGGATTTTTGCATCTATATTCATAAAATAAAATTTGTTTGTAATTTTCTTTTCTTGTGCTATCTTTTAGATTTAATATAAGGATGATGTTGGCCTCAAAAAATGAGTTAGATAGAATTCCCTCCTCTTCAACTTTTTGGAAGAGTTTGAGCAGGATTAATATTTAATTCTTTGACTTTGTAGAATTCACCTGTGAAGCCATCTGGTTCTGGGCCTCTCATTTTGGGGAGGTTTTTAATGACTGAGTAAATCTCTTTACTTATAATTGCTCCATTGAGATTCTCTATTTCTTGTAGAGTCAGTGTAGCTTGTTCATGTGTCTCTCAAAATTTGTCCATTTCATCTAAAACATCTAATATATTTGCATATTCAGAAATAATCCATTGACCCATTGATTGTTTAAGAGTGTTGTACTTAACTTTCATATGTTTGTGGATTTTTCAGTTCTCTACCTGTTTTTTTTATGTTCAGCTTCATTCCATTCTGGTCAGAAAAGATGCTTTGTATAATTAAAATCTTTTAAAAGTTATTGAGACTTGTTTTGTGACTCAACAGCCTCAAGAATGATCCATATGAACTTGAGAAGAATGTGTATCCTGTTACTTTGGGGTGCAACATTCTGTATATGTCTGTTAGGTCTAGTTCATTTATCACGTTATACAAGTTCTCTGTTTCTTTATGATCTCTGTCTAGATGTTCTATCTAATAATGAAACTGGTGAATTGAAGTCTCCAACTGTTATTGTAGAGCTGTCTATTTCTCCCTCCAGTTTTGCCACAGAATGCCTCATGTATTTGGGAGCACCGTGATTAGGTGCATAAATATTTATGATTGTTATTTCCTCTTGGTAAATTTATGCTTTTATTAATATATAGTGTCCTTCTTTGTCTGTTGTAACGGCTTCTGACTTAAAGTCTATATTGTCCAATATTAGTATTGCTACCAAGCTCTCTTCTGGTTATTATTTGCCTGCAATGTCTTTGCCATCCTTTCACTTTCAATCTATTTGTATCTTTGTATCTAAGGTAAGTCCCATGTAAACAACAACTGATTATATTGTACTTTTTATCTTCTGCCAATCTGCGTCTTTTGATTGGGGAGTTCAATCCATCTCACATTCAGTGTTATTACTGTAAAGGCAGTGCTTTCTTCAGCTATTTTTTCCTTTGGTTTTTATGGGTATTGAATCATTATGTCTTTCTTTCCCTTTATTGCAGCCTGTGTGTACAGTTGATCTTTGGTGATGTAATGACTGATCCCTTTCTCATTTCCATTTCTATACATTTTAAATATATATTCTTTGTGGTTACCCTGGGGTTTGTATTATACAACCAAAGTCTATAACTTATTAATTTGAAAATATAACAACTTAACTTCAATAGCATACATGTTCTCTCCTCCCATGTCCCCATGCTTCCTCTTTTTATGTTTTTTCCCCACATTTTCTCTTTATATTTTGTCTGTCCATTACTGGAAATATGGGTATTTCTTATTCAATTGTATTCTAACCCTTATTTTTAAAAATTTTTATTCATAAAAACCAATTAACATACAACACAAACATTCTTAACGTATGAACATTCCATAGTTGGTTTGCAATCAATGGCTCATAATATCATCACATAGTTGCACATTCATCACCATGATCATTTCTCAGAACATTCATATTACTCTAGAAAAAGAAATAAAAAGAAAAAAAAAAAAAACTCATACATACCACACCCCCCACACCCCCTCACCAACCACCAGGATTTCCCTCTACCCAATTTATTTTAACATTTGTTCCCTCTATATTTATTCATTTCTAATCCACATTTTTTACTCATCTGTCCACACGATAGACAAAAGGAGCATCAGAACAAGGTTTTCACAATCACACAGCCACTCTGGGAAAGCTATGTCATACAATCATCTTAAAGAAATAAGGCTACTGGAACAAAGCTCTACAGTTTCAGGCCCTTCCCTCTAGCCTCTCTAAGGGGGAAAGTTTTCAGTTTTTCCCCATTGAGGATGATGTTAGCTGTGGGTTTTTCATATATTCCCTTTATCATGTTGAGGAAGTTCCCCTCTATTCCTATCCTTTGAAGTGTTTTTAACAAGAAAAGATCTTCAATTATTCAGATGCCTTTCCTGCATCAATCTAGATGATCATGTGGTTTTTCTGCTTTGATTTGTTGATATGGTGTATTACATCAATTGATTTTCTTATGTTGAACAATTCTTGCATACCTGGGATGGATCTTACTTGGTCATGGTGCATAATCATTTTAATGTGTTGTTGGATTCAATTTGTAAGAATTTTGTTGAGGATTTTTGCATCTATATTCATTAGAAAGATTGGTCTGTCATTTTCTTTTCTTGTAGTATCTTTGTCTGGCTTTGGTATGAGGGTGATGTTGGCTTCATAGAATGAGGTAGGTAGCCCTCTTTCTCTTCAATTTTTTTGAAGAGTTTGAACAGGATTGGTACTAATTCTTTCTTGAATGTTTGGTAGAATTCACATGTGAAGCCATCTGGTCCTGGACTTTTCTTTTTGGGGAGCTTCTTAATGACTAATTCAGTTTCTTTACTTGTGATTGGTTTGTTGGGGTCATCTATTTCTTCTCAAGTTAATGTTGGTTGTTCATGCTTTTCTAGGAAGTTATCCATTTCATCTACATTGTCTAGTTTATTAGCATAAAGTTGTTCATAGTATCCTCTCATCACCTCCTTTATTTATGTGGGGTAAGTGGTTATGTCTTCTCTTCCATTTCTGATTTTATTTATTTGCATCCTCTCTCTTCTTTTTGTCAACCTCACTAAGGATCCATCAATCTTACTGATTTTCTCATAGAACAAACTTCTGCTTTTGTTGATTTTCTCGATTGTTCTCATGTTCTCAATTTCATTTATTTCTGCTCTAATCTTTGTTATTTCTTTCCTTTTGCTTGCTTTGGGGTTAGTTTGCTGTTCTTTCTCTAGTTCTTCCAAGTGAAGAGTTAATTCCTTGATTCTTGCTCTTTCTTCTTTTTTGATATAGGCATTTAGGGCAATAAATTTCCCTCTTAGCACTGTCTTTGCTGCATCCATAAATTTTTTAATGTTGTGTTTCCATTTTCATTTGCCTAAAGGTATTTACTGATTTCTCTTGTAATTTCTTCCATGACCTACTGGTTGTTTAGAGTGTGTTGTTGAGCCTCCATATATTTGTGAATTTTCTGGCCCTCTGCCTATTATTGATTTCCAACTTCATTCCTTTATGATCTGAGAAAGTGTTTTGTATGATTTCAATCTTTTTAAATTTATTGAGACTTGATTTGTGACCCAGCATATTGCCTATCATTGAGAATGATTCATGAGCACTTGAAAAAAAGGTGAATCCTGTTGTTGTGGGGTGTACTGTTCTATAAATGTCTGTTAAGTCTAGCTCATTTATTCTATTATTCAAATTCTCTGTTTCTTTACTGATCCTCTGTCTAGATGTTCTGTCCATTGATGAGAGTGGTGAATTAAAGTCTCCAATATTATGGTAAATATGTCTATTTCTCTTTTCAGTGTCTTCGGTGTTTGCCTCATGCATTTTGGAGAGCACTCTGGCTTGGTGCATAAATATTTATGGTTGCTATGTCTTCTTGTTGAATTGTTCCTTTTATTAACACATAGTGTCCTTCTTTATCTTTTTAAATTGTTTTACATTTGAAGTCCAATTTGTTGGATATTTGTATAGCTACTCCTGCTCTTTTCTGATTGTTGTTTGCATGAAATATCTTTTCGCAACCTTTCACTTTCAACCTGTGTTTATCCTTGGGATTAAAGTGTGTCTCCTGTTGACAGCATATAGATGGGTCCTGTTTTTTAACCCCTTCTGCCAGTCTATGTCTTTTGATTGGGGAGTTTAATCCATTAACATTTAGTGTTATTACTGTAAGGGCAGTACTTTCTTCTACCATTTTGTCTTTTGGATTTTTATATGTCATATCTAACTATTCTTTTTTTACCTTTACTGATAGTCTTCACTTCGACACTGTTCTCCACATTTCTCTCTCCTGTCTTTTCCTATCTGTCTCTAGTGCTCCCTTTAGTTTTTCTTGCAGAGCCAGTCTCTTAGTCACAAAATCTTTCAGTGATCTTTTGTCTGAAAAAGTTTTAATTTCCCTCTCATTTTTGAAGGGCAATTTTGCTGGATATAGAATTCTTGGTTGGCAGGTTTTCTCTTTTAGTTTCATAAATATATCATACCACTGTCTTCTTATGTCCATGGCTTCTGTTGAGAAATCTATGCATAGTCTTATTGGGCTTCCCTTGTATGTGATAGATTGCTTTTTCTCTTGCTGCTTTCAAGATTCTCTCTTTCTCTTTGGCATCTGACATTCTGATTAGTATATGTCTTGAAGTACATCTATTTAAATCTATTCTGTTTGGGGTACACTGCACTTCTTGGATCTGTAATTTTAAGTCTTCCATAAGAGTTGGAAAGTTTTCAGTGTTAATTTCCTTCATTAGTTTTCCCCCTCCCTTTCCCTTCTCTTCTCCTTCTGGGACACCCACAACACATATATTTGTGTGCTTCATTCAATTCTCCGAGTCCCTGCTCATATTTTTCCATTCTTTTCCCTACATTTTCTTTTGCTTATCAAACTTCAGATGTCCTGTCCTCCAGTTCACTAATCCTATCTTCTGCCTTTTGAAATCTAACAGTGTAGGTTTCCACTGTTCTTTTCCACCTCTTCTACTGTGCCTGTCATTCCCATAATTTCTGTGTATTGTTTTTTCAGACTTCCAATTTCTTCTTTTTGTTTATCCCTTGCCTCCTTTACATCCTTCCTCACTTCATTGATTTGGTTTTTGATGAAGTTGCCATGTCTGTTCAAACATCCTGAAATTAATTTCTTCAACTCCTGTGTCTCATTTGAACTGTTCATTTGTTCCTTTGACTGGGCCATATCTTCAATTTTCCTAGTATGATTCGTTATTTTTTGCTGGTGTTTAGGCATTTAATTTCCTTAATTAGTTTATTCTGGATATTTTTTCCACTTTTTTTTACCCAGGATTTTCTTGCTGGATGACTTGGTTGTCTATCTTTTCTTTGACATTCAGTCCAGCTTATTCTAGACCTCTAGCTTAGGTTTTAAATTTGAAAAATCAGAATTTTTCAGTTCTTGTTCTCTTGTTTTTTCCCCTGCTTGTATGGTGCCTTTTTTCCCCCTCATGAGGGTCTATTTAGGTATTGTAAACCCCAGCCAGATTTTCTCAGACCAAATTGGCCTCCTCTCAGGAGGAAGGAGTCACCTGTATCTGTTTTCCCTGAGGGTAAGACCCAGCAGGTTGAAAGACTTTCCTATGAAGCCTCTAGACTCTATGTTTTTCCTATCCTGCCTAGTATGTGCTACTTGTCTGTCTGCAGGTCCCACCAGCATAAAGAAATGTGATATTTAACTTTAGCACACACTCCCTGCTGGGGGTGTGGTCAAGACAGAGGAGAAGTTGTAGGCTGGTTTTAATCACTTCAGTTTCCCAGACCCTGGGGTCTGAATTCCTTGAGGGAGGGATTCCACCTGAGCTAGGCCCCACCCCTCTCCTGGGGAAGGCAGAGGCTCCAGACAAACTCTCAGACAAGCTTAATTCACCCTTGCCTGGCTAAGAGGCCTTGCAGTTGTATCCAAAGAGCAATCAAGCCATAGAAACACAGCCACAAAAAAGAAAAGAAAAAAATCCTTTTCAAAGCAGAACCCCCATTCCTCAGGTTTGCCAATCAAGAGTTTAAGATGCTAAGTTGCTCTGTGTATCTCCAGGTCCTATGTGCCCCCTCCTTTCCTCCAGGACCCAGACATTTTCAAGTATTTTGTGCTGTCTGATCAAAAAAAAAAAAAAACTCTGTTTTTTTTTTTCTTTTTCCATCAGCCCTGCCCTTTCTGCACCAGAGCAAAAACCAGCAATCTTAGCTTTTACTTGAGGTTCAGCTAAACTAGGGGCCTATATTTAGTAGTCAGAATTTGTTAATAAATTCCACAAATTGGAGTTTAGTTGAGTTCAGCCCATTGCTGCTAGTAAAGTCTCTTTCCTTTCCTCTCTGGGAACCAGCCTGTAGGGGAGGGGTGCCAGCTTCTGTGGCTTGGGGAACTCATGGTACTGGGTGGGATCACAGCTGGTCCAGCTTCTCCAGACTGGGGTACACTGTGTGTCCGGTCACTGATGTGGCCCCTGCAGTTGTTCTGTACTGTTCCTGGCTATTTACTAGCTGCTGTGGAGGACAAACTCAATCCCACACCTCACTAAGCTGCCATCTTGGCTCCTCTCACTCTCTATTCTAGCTCTTATTGGAATTAAGGTTTAGAGTTATATTTGGAGGTTACCAAATATACTATTAGTTTTTGCATTTACCCTTTTAGTTACCCTTATTGAAAAACTTCATTTCTTCACACTACTCCAAGCCACTCTCCTGCTTTTTCTGTTCAGCCTGCAGAACTCCCTTTAGTAATTCTTGTAGGGCAGGTCCCTGTTGACAAGCTCTATCAGTTCCTGTTTATATGTGAATATTTTAAACTGTCTCTCATTATTGATGGACAATTCTGCCAGATAAAGTATATTTAGCTGGCAGTTTTTTTCTCTTCCAGTACCTTAAATAGATCATACCACTGCCTTCTCTCCTCCATAGTTTCTTATGAGAAACAGAACTTAGTTTTCTTAAGGATATCTTGGATGTGGTGAGTTGGTTTTCTCTTGCTGCTTTCACAATTCTCTCTCTATCTTTGGCATTTGTCATTCTAATTAGTGTGTATCTCAGAGTAGGTTTATTAGGATTCACTCTGTTTGAAGTACATGGTGCCTCTTGGACATGCCTTTCATAAGTGTTGGTAAATATGGTGTCATTACTTCCTCAAATAGTATTTCTGCCCCCCTTTCCCTTCTCTTTTCTTTTTTGGGATACTCATAATGTTTATGCTTTCACTCAAATCCCTGAGACCCTGATCAATTTTTCTATTGTTTTCTTTATCTGTTCCTCTGACTGTAGGATTTCATTTTTCCTGTCTTCTAGTTAACTGATCTTTCTTCTGCCTGTTCAGATCTGCTGTTATATGCTTCTACTGTATTTTTTATCTCTACCATTGAGACTTTATCTCCATAATTTCTGTTTCTTTTTATACTTTTAAAGTCTTCTTTATGCTCATACATTGTCTTTTTAACATTCTTTATCTCTTTATGCATATTTTACTTCATCTCCTTGAATTGATTTCAGAGATTTTTTTGATATTCTTTGATTAGTTGTTCAAAAGTCTCCATCTCCTCTGACGTTTTAATTTGTTCCCTGGACTGACCCACATCTTCCTGGTTCTTGGTGTGTCTTAAATTTTGATGATGTCTAGGCATCTGATTATCTGAATTAGAGTTAACTCTGAAGGTCAGTTTCTTCCTCTTCCCTCAGATTTATTGTAGATTGGCTCTTCTTTGACACTTGGTCCAAGTTATACTTGACCTTTAGTATAGCCCATGTTTAACTCTTCAGATTTTCTCACTTCTTCTGTACCTGATTCTTGCTCTGGATGTGTGGTACAACTTTTAAGACTAACCTTTTATGTGCAATTGCTTCACCTCCAGGAGAAAGCTTCCATTCTTCTGTTCCTTCCCTGGAAATCTTGATCTGTTTGTATTTTGTGCAGAATTTTCTCCCCAGCGCCTATGATTAGTTTCACTTCTCTCCCTCACTTAGTGTCCCCTTTTTATTTTGCTTTTCAGCCCTGGAATGTTTATTACTTTCTAGCCTTTTGGCAGTTCACTTTCCTGCCTCCTCCCATTTTTCTCCATGAGGTTTTCTGCCTCCATTTACTTCCGCGTTACAGGGTTCCACCACAGGCAGCTACTCTGGGCCAATCCAAGGTCTTTTTTTTTTTCATTTAGGTGATCCAGTAATCAGAAATAAGGCTAACTATGTACAACTGTTGCCAATAGTTCTGTCATTGTCTCTTTTATTTCCTGAGAGCCTTTGTGCATACATATGCTAATCTGTCAGTTGTATTCCTCCCTGAGTCTCTGTGAACTTGGGTCCCTGTGCCTGTATACATGTGAGGTTCTAACTCAGTGCTGTGAGTGGTTCTATGGTCTGCATCCATGGCAGGAGGAATCTGGACCATACTGTCTCTGTGTGACTCTTAAATTGCCTAGGACCAAGTAAGGCGAAGAGGTCCAGACTGGTGGCTTGTGGCTGTAGATATGCCATCTTTTCTGGTGTTTTTTCTTTTGCTTTGATTCAGCATTTGTGGAGTTCTTCTCCAGTCTTGATCATCCTCTGAAGTTCCAAGCAAGTGGATTTGTCCTTTTACTAGTTGATTTTGAGGAGAGACTTTTCCAGGGGATGTCTTATATCACCATATTCGCTAATGAAGTTTTAATGAGATTAATTGCAATCTGTATATTATGTTCAGTGAAATGTCCATTCATGTCTTTTGTTGAAAATCTAATTGAATTGTTGTTTAAGGCTGTGTTTTGAGAATTCTTTGTATATTCTAGGTATGAGTCCTTTGTTATATATGTGGGTTGCACATATTTTCTTTCAGTCTAGCTTGTCTAGTCATCCTTTTAACATAATCTTTCACAGAACAAATGCTTTTCATATCTATGAAGTCCAATTTGTTAGCTTTTCCTTTCAAGGATTATTCTTTTGATATCAAGGCTAGGATATTTTTTCTTAGCCCTAGGTCCTAAAGAATTTCTCCTAAGCCTTTTTCTAAGTATTTTGGAGATTACATTTAAACTCCTGATTTATTTTGAGGTTCATTTGTAATAATGTGTGAGGCTTTTTCAAAGTGTTCTGTCAAGTCTCATTTTTCTTTACCTATGAATGTTGAATTGCTACAGCATTCTTTGTTGAAAAGCCTGTTTTTCCTCCATTGAAAAGCTTTGTAAAAATGCATCCAAGCCTATTTTGTGGGTCTATCTCTGGGTCTGGATTTGTACTCTGTCCTATCTGTGTGTCTATCACTGTGCAAATATCACACTATCTTCAATAATGTAGTTATAAGTTATATAGTAGGCTTTAATAATGAGGAAAATGATCCTTTCTACTTAATTCTTTTTCTTGAGATTGTTTTAACTAAGCTAGGGATTGTGCCTTTCTATAAAATTTTAGGATAAGATTGTCTATGTCTACCAAAAAAACCTCATTTGGATTTTATTAAACCTATAGATCAAATTGGGGAGAATTAACAGCATTACTATTGAGTTGAGTCTTCCAATCCATGAACATGGTATGTCCCTCCATTAATGTAGGCCTTTTAAATTTCTTGTATCCGTATTTTCTAATGTTTAGCATACAAATTTGTTAACATTTTGTTAAATATATACCTAAGTATTTCTCATTATATGTAGAACAATTTTAAATGGTATTGCATTTTAAATTTTGGTTGTAATTGTCTTTTATGAGTAAGCTTATCTCCAATTTCTGTCTCCTTTAATATTATTTAGGGTAGCTAAACTTTTTAACATTTGTCCTATTTTTTTCATTGTTTTGTGCAGGAAGAATTACTGACCTCGTCATGCCAACATTACTGTATAACCCATTCCTTTACCTTTCTATGTCATCATTTTTGTTATGTAATTAATGACCATGCTGGTTTGTAGCTCTTACGTACCTCACAAAAGGCCATGTTGTTTTTTTAGAGTTTTTTATTGTATAGTATAACATATATACAAAGCAAAGAAACAAAAAAGCAATAGTTTTCAAGGCACTCTTCAACAAATAGTTACAGGACAGATCCCAGAGTTTGTCATGGACTTTCATACAGTCCCCTCTTATTTTTCCTTCTAGCTGCTCCAGAATATAGGAGGCTAGAGGGTTTAAATATTTTTTTATCATCACAATCCACTTTTCTCTCTCTTTTTTTTGTATATAACATATATACAAAAAAGCTAAAAATTTCAAAGCACAGCACCAGAATTAGTTGTAGAACATTGTTCTAGTTTGCTAGCTGCCAGAATGCAATATACCAGAAACGGAA
>PVIY010062247.1:0-10936 GCA_004026745.1 Myrmecophaga tridactyla | reverse complement strand
TGCTATAAACATTGGTGTGCAAACGTCCATTTGTGTCCTTGCCCTCATGTCCTCTGAATAGATACCTAGCAATGGTATTGCCGGATCATATGGCAATTCTATACTTAGCTTCCTGAGGAACCACCAAACTGCCTTCTACAATGGTTGTACTGTTTTACATTCCCACCAACAGTGGATTAAGTGTGCCTCTTTCTCCACATCCTCTCCAGCACTTGTCATTTTCTACTTTATTGATAATGGCCATTCTGGTGGCTACGAGATGATATCTCATTGTGGTTTAGATTTGCATTTCCCTAATATCCAGGTAAGTTGAGCATCTTTTCATGTGCCTTTTAGCTATTTGTATTTCCTCTTCTGAGAAGTATCTGTTCATGTCTTTTGCCCATTTTTTAATTGGGTTGTTTGTCTTTTTGTTGTTGGGTTGAACAGTGTCTTTATATATTCTGGATACTGGACCCTTGTATGATATGTCTTTTCAGAAATGTTCTTAACATATGAACATTGCATTCTTGTACACTCAGTGGCTTACAGTATCATCACATAGTTGTATAGTCATCATCATTGTCCTTTCTTAAACATTTGCATCACTCCAGAAAAGAAATAAAAAGAAAAAAGTCATACATACCAAACCCTTACCCCAGCTTCTCATTGACCACTAGTGTTTCTATCTACCCAATATATTTTACCCTTTGTCTCTCTTATTATTAATTTATTTATTTATTCATACTTTTTTATTCATCTATCCATACCCTGGATAAAAGGAGCAACGGCTACAAGGTTTTCACAATCGCCATGTCACGTGGTAAAATTTATATCTTTATGCAGTCGTGTTTAAGAATCAAGGCTACTTAAATACAGCCTTTGATTTGATTATTCATGATAATCATGTCCGATTGAACATCCTGAATTAGTTGTTTCAACTCCTGTATCTCCTTTGAAGTGTTGGTTTGTTCCTTTGATTGGACCATATCTTGATTTTCCTTGTATGACTCATTTGCTGCTGGCATGTAGGCATTTAATTTCCTTAATTAGTTTATTCCAGAAGTTGTTTTGACTGTTTTACCTATGATTTTCATGCTGAATAGCTTTGTCTCTATCTGTTCTTTTTTTTTTGTCAATCCATAGCAAACAAACATTCTTGAGATAACAGTATTCTACAAATGGTCTACAATCAGTGGCTCACAATATTATCACATAATTGTGTGTTCATCACCATGATCATATTTTTGAGCATCTGAATCTCTTCAGCAAAAGAAATAAAAAAGATAAAAGGAAAAACTCATACATATCATACGCCTTTACCCCTCCCTCTCATTGACCGCTAGTATTTCAATCTATTTAATTTATTTTAGCCTTTGTTCCCCCTGTTATTTATTTTTTATCTATATTTTTACTCTTCTGTCCATACCCTAGATAAAAGAAGTATCAGACACAAAGTTTTAAGAATCACACAGTCACATTGTAAAAGCTATATCATTTTCAAGAAACGTGGCTACTGGAACACAGCTCTTTAGTTTCAGGTACTTCCCTTTAGCCACTCTAATACACCATAAACTAAAAAAGGGCTGTGTATATAATGTGAAAGAATAACCTCCAGGATAATCTCTTGACTGTTTGAAATCTCTCAACCACTGAACCTTAATTTTATCTCATTTCTGTCTTCCCACTTTGGGTTGAGAAGGTTTTCTCAATCCCTTGATGGCAAGTCCCAGCTCATCTCCCTCTCTATGTGTTCTTTGACATTCAGTTCAACTTATTCTAGATCTCTAGCATAGGTTCTGTTTAACTGATCAGAATTTTTCAGTTTCTGTTTTTCTGTTTCTTGCCCTGCTATATGGAGCCTAGTTTTTGAGAAGGGTCTCCTCAGATATTATCAATCCCAGTTAGATTTTCCCAGGCCAGACAGGCCCACGTCTCAGAAGGAGAATATACCCAGCATCAGCTTTCCCTGAGGGTGAGTCCCACTGGTTGCCAGTCTTTCCTGTGAAGCCTCTAGACTCTATGCTTTTCCTATCCTTGCCCATCTTGTGGCACTTGTCTGCCCATGGCTTCCCACCAGTGTAAAATGATGTGGTGCCTTTAATTTCAGGAACCTTTCTCTGCTAGGGGCGTAGTTGATACAGAGGCTGCAGTAACAGGTGGGCTTTGATTGCTTCTGTTTTTCAGTGTAGGGATCTGAATCCCCTGAAGGAGGGTTTCCACTTGAGCTGTCCCAGCCCCCTTTTGGAAATAACCCCTTTTGTCTGACTTGTCACTTTGTCTCTTAGACCTGCCTTAGTTCTGCCCTTGCCAGTGCTGGAGCATGAGAGTGCTCACAGTTCTATCTAATGAGTGTTAAGACCTTCTTTTTTCCAGAAAAACAAAAAAAAAGATAAAAGCCTTTTCAGAGCCAGACTGCCACTCCCCAGGTCTAGCAATCAAGAGCTTGAATTGGTACATGGCTCTATGTATCCAAGGCTCTATGTGTCCCTTTTTTGGAGTCTAGCCCTTTTCCAGTATTTTGTGCTGTCCAACTCAAAAAGCCTCTGGGTTTTTGTTTTGTTTTTTTCTTTCAGGAACTCCTGGTTCCTTTAGTGCTTATTCCAGGTTTATCTGTGCTCATGTTCTGTTTTCAGTAGTCAGAGTTTGTTGATTAATTCTGCACTCGAAGCTTGGTTGAGCTAAGACCTTGTTACTAGTAAAGTTTGTTTCCTTTCCCCTCAGGAAATTAGCCTGACATGCCCATGGGGATCAGGCGCCAGCCTCCATGGCTTGGGAGGTTTGCAGTTCTGTCCGTTCCAGACTGGTGCATGCTGTGTGTCTGGTCACTTATGTCCCCCCAGCAATTGTTCTGTGCATTTCCTGGCTGTTTAGTAGCTACTCTGGAGGATGAACTAAACTCCATACCTCACTATGCCACCATCTTGCCCTTCCTTTCTCACTCATTTTTGAAAGGATATTGTGGCCAGTATAAAGTTCTTGGTTGACAATTATTTTATTTCTGCACTTTGTTGTGATGAGATATCAGAACCTAAGCTTATTGCTTATCTCTTGCAGTTCTTAGGACTTATTCCTTCTTAGCATTGGACAGTCCAGTTATTTGTCTTCACATGGTTCTCTTAGAGTTTATCTTGTTTGGGTTCCCTTGAGCTTCTGAAATGTGCATATTCATGTCTTTCATTAAATTTGGGAATTTTTTTAACCGTTATTTTCTTTACATAATCCTTCTACCCCTTTGTCTTTTTCTATTTCTTCTTGAACTCCCATAATATGTATGTTGAAACACTTGATTGTGTCCCAGAGATCTCTTCACCTCTGCTTATTATTTTTTCATTTATTATTATGTTTTCTCCTCCTTAGTCTCAGTCTTTCAGTGAGCTTGTCTTTGAGGTCACTCATTCTTTTGCCACCTCTAGTCTGCTCCTGAAACCATCTAGGGAATTTTTCATTTTGGTTATTATCTACTTCAAAACTCCAGTTTTTCTCTGTAGAGATTCCCATATTGTTCATTCATTATTTTCCTCATATCCTTTAGGTCTTTCTCCATGTTTTCCTTTATCTTCTGTGTATACTGAGGATCATTTTTTTAAAAGGCTTTGTTAAGTCCAAAGGCTGGTCCTCTTCATTAATGGTTTCTGTATTTTTATCTGTTCTTTTTGTTGGGCCACGTTTTTGTTTCTTTATTACATAATCGTTGGTTACTCATTGTACATTTCAATATTTTAAAGTGTTAACTCTGGGATTTAGTGTCTGAATTGTAGGTTACTTAAGATTATATCTACCGGGTGGCTGCCGTGGCTCAGCAGGCAGAGCTCCGACCTGCTGTGATGGAGGTCTGGAGTTCGATCCCTGGTGCCTCCTGCCCATATGCAAATTAAAAAAAAAAAAGATTATATCTACCTATTAATATCATGGCGATTTTCTTGAATACCAAGAGCTAAAGAAACAAACAAACGAGAGCAAAAAACACCTTTCATTATCTTTGCAAATTGGCTCTATTTTGGCTGGTGATCTTTTTCAAAGCTTTGTTCTTCTATCGAGAAGATCAGGTGGATTCAGATGAGAATTACAGGTCCTCTGTGTCTCATCTGAGCTTTCTTGCAGCCAGAGCCAGGGAATTTACTTCTGTTCCTGGACTTTTACTTGCTAGAGGCCTTAGGGATTCCCCATTTACAAGAGTGTTGCTCCCTCTGCTCTCCTTGAAAAAAGACCTCCACTCCCTCCGTGGCTGCTTTCTTAAGTGAGTAATACAGTTAGTTCTTTGCCCCAGGCTTTCTTAACTTTGTCCCAGCTGTTTACACACTGCTTCTCTGCCCTTAGGACAAACTGGGTAGATGAGCCCGATACATGTTCCTTGGCTTAGTCTCTCAGACTTCCACTTGATAGACTGACACTTCTGTACATGTACCTCAGTAAGTATACAGGGGCCATTCTGCTCTCTCTGGAACAAGGCCAGGGGCCCACAATGGATTCACAAGGTAGCTCTAACCTGTGTTGTGAAGGGGTCAGGAAAGGGCAAGCAAGAGTACCTGAAGCTTCTTCTATGGCTTTTTGAAGCTTTTGTGTTCATGATTTAGCACTTGTCCATTTAATGCAGTCTTTTAACTGTTTTCCTTAGTTCTGAGGAAAGTTATTGTCTTTAATATTTCTGTGCTGCCTTTTCTGAGGGGTTTGGAACAATGGCCACCCTCAGAGCCTACCTTCAGCTATCTGAAGTAGCTCAGGAGTAGTAGAGATATGCAATCTGACTCATACCTCCAGAATTTGAAGGAGTAAGTCTATGTCCACCCTGGCAACAGCGAGCTGTGCCAGGAGCCTGAGCTCCAATCCTCACTGTTGCCCACCATGAGGTTGGAGGAAGGGGAAATGGAAGTCGCTGCAAAGAGGGTGAAACCCAATGGTATTTATCACCATTTGCCAACTTTTTTCTCCTGTTCCTGCTCTGATGCTATACAATGTTCACCTAGACTCCGGAGTTTCAAAATAGTTGATTCAGACAGTTGCTGCCAGTTCAATAGTTGTTTTGGTGGAGAACTGATTCCTGGTAGATTCCTAGTCTACCATCTTCCCACAGAGCTCTCCTTTATGTGTTCTTTTGAGAGTCACCTAGCCTAGAATCTCCTCTTTGTCTGAAATGGTTCTAAGTGGAATATAATGGACCTAAGGTAGCACTATTTTTTTGTTGTTGTTGTTTTACTGAGGTCCCAAAGAGTAAGGTGCCTCTTTTTTTTCAAAAAGGAGAAATCCTTGTGTCCTCCATATTAATACAAAGAACAGTGAAAAGTTCTTAGCTTTTGTCTTGTAATTTTTTTTTTTTTAAGAGATAAAGAGTTTATTGCTGGACTTGAAGAAGGAGAGCAGATGGCCTAGTGACCCAAAAATCTGTCTTCCCTGGTCTAGGAGGTTCAAGGTTGTTATGGATTCTAACAAAGGGAGATAAGAAGTCATTACAGTTTCAGTAGTAAGCAAAAAGGAAGAGAGACAGAGTTATCATTTCACTAGCAAATATAAGCAGAAAGAAAGGGAGATGGAGTTATTTCAATAGCAGTATAGGCTGAAACAATTTATAAAGTTAAAGGAGTGAAACTAGGACTGGAACCAATTAATGACTGATTCAGGTTCCTTCATTAGCATTAGGGTATTTGCCCTTACAAATTTCTAAAGTAAAAAAACAAAAAATGAACAAAAGTACAAGTGGTTTTATAATCATTCTCAGGGATCAGGGCAACTGGATCACCATTCAGAGATTTCAGGTATTTCATCTCTGTCTATTCTAATATACCAGAAAGAAAAAAGGAGTATTTATGTAGTGATTTAGTAGTCATATCATCTGTTAAACCTTAACTCCTGACTCCCTGTCATTTGATAATTCTCTAATCTTGAGAGGTAACAGGAAGATGACCATTCTCAATTCTTTGAGCTGGAAAGGGGTGATGACCCTAAGGATTGGAGAATGAAACTTCTTAGATTGCAGTTTCATATATTCTCTTTTTTAAAAACATTTTTAATTATATAATATATATTCAAAGCAAAGAAAGAAAGAAGCAATAATTTTCAAAGTACAGTTCAACAACTAGGTACAGAACAGATTCCAGTTTGTCATGGTCTACCATTCTCCCATCTCAGATTTTTCCTTCCTGCTGCTCCCAAACACTGGAAGCTAGAAGGAATATTAATATAGTGATTCAGAGGTCCTACTCTTCTGCCAGATCTTATTCTCTGTGTTATACCTCCTCCTTCTCTTTTGATCCTTCTCCCAGTCTATAGGGACCTTTGGATAATGCTGATTCTGCCTTTTTCCTGTGAAGGGGTGTCAACACTAAAAAATAGGGGCACGTAATTAATAATCTTGGAGAGTTTGGTCCATCTGGGTCTCAGGACCCATCTGTCCAGGAACCCTCTGGAAATTATAGCAAACTTAGTGCATGAAACTCTTACAGAGTCTCAGTTTGAGCTCTTGGCATTCTCAAGAGTACACAGGAGTGATATTGGTTGTCTCTAGACATTTACCGATTTCTGTTTCTTCTTTGATCCACTGATTATTTAAGGGTATGCTCTTTAATCTCCATTTATTTGTGAAAGCTCGTTTTGTTTTGTTTTGGTGGTTATTAGTTTGCACCTTTATTCCGTTGTGGTTAGAGAAAGTGCTTTGGAGAATTTCCGTCTTATTAAATTCATAAGGACTCAGTTTGTTTCCCAGTATATGATCCACCCTGCAGAACATTCCATGTACACTACTGAAGAAAGTATATACTGGTGTTTTGGGGTATAATGATCTGTATATGTCTGTTAGGTCTAATTTGTTTATCACATTGTTTAGGTTCTCTGTTTCCTTGTTGATCTGCTGTCTGATTGTTCTATCTATAGTGGAGAGTGTTGTATTTAGGTCTCCCACTGTTATTGCTAAAACATCTGTTGCTCCCTTCAGTTTTTCCAGTGTTTGCCTCATGTACTTTGGAGCTCCTTGATTGAGGGGGTGTAAACATTTATGATTTTTATTTCCTTTTGGTGAATTGTCCCTTTTATTAATATGTAGTGTCTTTCTTTGTCTCTTACAATGTATTTACATTTAAAGTCTATTTTGCCTTTTGTTAGTATAGCTACTCCTATTTTTGTTTGGTTACAGCTTTCATAAAACATCTTTTTCTATCTTTTCATTTTCTCAGTTGGGTCCTTGGGTCTAAGATACAACTCCTGTAAATTGGATATAGATAGACTATATTTTTTAATCCACTCTGCCAGTCTGTATCTTACAGTTAGTGAGTTTAGTCCATTAATGTTTAAAGTTATTTGTAAAAGCAGTTCTTGAATCTGCCATCCTATCCTTTAGTTTTTATTTGTCAGATCAATATATTCTTTTTTCTCTGTCTCTTTTTAACCTTTAAATTACAGTTACTGATATTCTTCAATTCTGTATCCTCCTCCAGACCTCCCTCTCCAGTCTTTTTTTTTTTTTTTCAGCTGACAGGACTCCCTTTAGTGTTTCTTGTAGGGCATGTCTCTTGTTGACTAGTTCTGTCAGTCTTTGAAGATTTTAATCTCTCCCTCATTTTGAAGGACAACTTGGCTGTATAAAGAATTCTTGGCTGGAATCCCTTTGCTTTCAGGATCTTAAATATTTGGTATCACTGCCTAGTTGCTTCCTTGGTGCCTGTTGAGTAGTCCAAACTCAGTCTTATATGTTTGCCCTTGTGTATAGTATATCGCTTTTCTCATGCTGACTTCAGGATTTCTTGTCTTCAACATTTGACAGTTTGATTAGTATGTGTCTTCATGTAGGCCTATTTGGATTTATTCTGTTTCAAGTTCGTTGGACCTTTTTATTTGCATTTTATATCTTTTATAAGGATTGAAAAGTTTTTCCTGATTAAATTTTCAGCTTACTTTCCCAGCCCTTTAATCTTCTCTTCTCCTTCTGAGACACCAGTGATTCTTACAACCTCTTGTTGTCCATGATTTCCCTAAGATCCTGTTCCATTTTTTCCATCTTTTTTTGCGATTTATTCTTTCATGAGCTCTAGTTCAATTGTTCTGACTTCAAGCTCATTTGTTTTTCCTTCTTTTTCAAATTTCCTGTTACATGTCTCCAATATATTTCTGATTTAGTCTACTGTATCTTTCATCTCTGTGAGATCTGCCATTTTTCTATTTAATCTTTCAAATTCTTCTTTATGGTCTTCTGATGTCTTCCTGATATCCTTTATTTCTTTATAAATATCCTTGAGTAGTTTTTCCATATTCTATGTTCCCTTTGGTGTTTTGATTTGTTCGTTTGCCTGGGCCATTTTTGCTGTGATCTTCTTGTGCTTTGTGATTTTCTGTTGTATTTGGGGCATTTGATTATCTTAATAAGGTTATTTTGCAAGTTGGTTTCCTTCACTTGTCTCAAGTTCTGTATTTAACTGGCTTTGTGTTGAAGGTTTTCTTTTGCACTTGGTTTTTCAGTAATTCCCTACCAAACCAAAGCCCAGATCTCATGGAGGGAGTACAGTTCTATTTGAGGGTCTATTAAAAGCTAGGCCAGGGTACACAGGTATTTCAGTGGTCAAACACCTGCCTGCCACACAGGAGATTTGGGTATGTTTCCCAGCACATGCACCCCCCCCAAAAAATTATATTAAAAAAATAATAGCAATAAAATAACATAATAAAAATATGAAAAATAAACAAAAAAACCCCACACTTCACCTGTTATAGGTCTCAGAGTCAGAAGGGGATGCCCCAAAATATATTGGCAGTGAACTTAAACTGGTGCCCTTGGAAAGGAGAGAAAATTAAAAATAAAAAATTTAAATAAAAAGTAACAAAAATCAATAAATATATTTTCTAAAATATATATAAGTAAAAAATAAATAAAAAATTAGTAATACTAACTAATAAAAAATACATAGAGAAAAAATGTATTAAAAAAAGGAAAATGAAAAAGAAAAGAAAACCCTAGCCAGATAGGTATTCCTCCTGCCTGCACTTACCCCTTTTCACCGGCAGGTGGTGATCTTGAGGCACCTCCCACCCCCAGGCCTGTCCCTCCCTGACTGCAGCGTAGGTGGCCTGCATCTACTGCCTCTCACATGCAGGTGGCACTCCTGAGGCACCTCCTCCCTCAGGCCTACACCTCCCTGACCACAGTGCCAGCTGGGGAGATGGCATGCACAGCAGGGTGTCTGTTCCCCACCTGTGGCTGTGGGATGGCTGGTCCTCACACAGAGGATGGAGGACCTGTCCAGCACCCAGAGGTTCAGCTGGTCCTCAGCTCTCAGTGCCCAGTGGATCTGTCAGACACCGCACCTGAAGGGTCAGCTATTCATAGCATCCGGCTTGACAATGGCTCCCAGAGCTTGGGGGCACAGCTCTTCATGGTGATCAGCCAGGCCTGCCTCCAGCTTCATGCAGTTGCTTCCAACTGTAGAGTTGTTCAGAGTGACCTCCCCATCCAGCAGCTGGGACAAGCTGGAGCAGAGGGATGGTCAGTTCCCTCCAATCTGCACTTCTCCGTGTACCACCACCAGCACCCTCAGTGGGGAGCATGCCAGTCCAACCCATCTCACTCTTCCTGTCCTGATCCTCCCCCTCCTCAAAATACCCTGGAGATCCTCTTTGATTACTCAATCCCTGAGAACACAATCCCGGACATTCTGTCTCTGTCCATTATCTTGTCCCACAGAGCAGGGGTTAATTCAGTCCACCCCACTCCACTGTCTTCCCAGAAATTGTATGTCTGTCATGTAATTTTTTTAAACCATAAATTGGTTTAAACTTAAAGTATAAAATTCAAAAAAATCTCTGCCGTCCATAGCAACCACCCTTCTGGCATTATTATTATTATTGATTTCTTTTACCTTCTATAAGTTCAATAGAAGGAATAAAATCATATAATAAGTTTTAAATAAAAAGTATAAGGTTGAAGAGACCTTAGGTAATTATGTGGAGTGTGAAACATTTATTCCTGTTCACTTTGTGTTGTCTAGTGACTCTGTGAAGTTGTTTAGGCTCATATGGAGCCTTTTCTTTGAAGATGCATTTATTGAGGAAAATGATTTGGGGGGGACTTTTGTGTGTTTTAAATTAGCTTTTTTAATTAGTTCTTTACATTGAATTACTCTATACTTCTCTAGGGTACCTTGGTTCTTCAGGTAGCTCAAAAACATTTTTCTAAAAAAACATTTTGCTGTGTGACATGAAGGAGCAGAAAAGTGTTTTTTATCTTTTTTATGGTTGATATCTTTAGGGTAGCACAAACAAACCTCCTGTCTACCTCACTTTTCTCAATGTTCTTTTGAGGTCTTAATAGCAATTTTTTCCTTACTTTCCCTTGGTCTCAAGAGTTACTTATGCAAAATAACTTCTTACACTAATTTATCTGCTTTGCTTTCTTCCCTCTGATGTGATAATTGAATCAAAGCCTTTTATCCAGTGTGGTAGGACAGTAGAGATAAGCTAAAATGCATTTTTAATTGAGTTAATTTCTGTGTGCTAAGTGGTATTCCTCTTCTGATTTCCCTTTCCTTCAGTTATCTTACCACTTCTGAAAACAGCATATTTTTCACCCCATTGTGTTGTGATTTGGTTATTTAGTATGGTGGAAAAGTAGAGTCAAGATTTACATTTGATGGGTGGGCCACAGTGGCTCAGCAGGCAAGAATGCTTGCCTGCCGTGTCAGAGGACCCGGGTTTGATTCCCGGTGCCTGCCCATGTAAAAAAAAAAGATTTACATTTGGCCTTGCACCCTCTACTCTCCTTCGCAGTAGCTGCCAGGCTCACTCCTCAGGCTTTTGTCCTTCTAGAAGCTACCTCCGCCTGGTTGTGATGCCGCGTGGAAGCTGAAGCCGTAGCTCACGCATGGCCCCTCCTGCCAGCTGGGCATCTCAGATAAGAGCTGTGTCCAGGCCAGTGCCAGCAGCTCAGCCGCCAGCAGCAGCCCCACCATCTGCAATTGGCTCATCTGCTGCTGCACCC
>PVIY010062246.1:0-10934 GCA_004026745.1 Myrmecophaga tridactyla | reverse complement strand
AAGAAGTGCAGCGTACCCCAAAGAGAATAGATCCAAATAGACGTACTCCAAGACATTTACTAATCAGAATGTCAGAGGTCAAAGAGAAAGAGAGAATCTTGAAAGCAGCAAGAGAAAAGCAATCCATCACATACAAGGGAAGCCCAATAAGACTATGTGTAGATTTCTCAGCAGAAACCATGGAGGCGAGAAGACAGTGAGATGAAATATTTAAATTATTAAAAGAGAAAAACTTCCAACCAAGAATTCTATATCCAGCAAAATTGTCCTTCAAAAATGAGGGAAAAATTGAAACATTTTCAGACAAAAAATCACTGAAAGAATTTGTGACCAAGAGACCAGCTCTGCAAGAAATACCAAAGGGAGCACTAGAGACAGATACGAAGACAGAAGAGAGAGGTGTGGAGAAGAGTGTAGAAAGGAAGACTATGAGTAAAGGTAAAAAGAAGGAAAATTAGATATGACATATAAAATCCAAAAGGTAAAATGGTAGAAGAAAGTACTACCTGTGCAGCAATAACACTAAATGATAATGGGTTACACTCCCCAATCAAAAGACATAGACTGGCAGAATGGATTAAAAAACAGGACCCATCTATATGCTGTCTCTACTCAAAGGACATGAGGGCAAGGACACAGACGGACATTTGCACACCAGTGCTTATAGCAGCATTATTTACAATTACCAAGAGATGGAAACAGCCAAAATGTCCATTAACAGATGGGTGGCTAAACAAACTGTGGCATATACATACGATGGAATATTATGCAGCTGTAAAACAGAATAAAGTTATGAAGTATGTAACAACATGGATGGAACTTGAGGACATTATGCTGAGTGAGATTAGCCAAAAACAAAGACAAAAGGACAAATACTATATGGTCTCACTGATATGAACTGACATTAGTGAATAAACTTGGAATATTTCATTGGTAACAGAGACCAACAAGAGATAGAAAGAGGGTACAATATTGGGTAATTGGAGCTGAAGGGATACAGATTGTGCAACAGGACTGAATATAAAAACTCAGAAATGGACAGCACAATACTACCTAACTGTAATACAATTATGTTAAAACACTGAATGAAGCTGAATGTGAGAATGATAGAGGGAGGAGGGCTGGGGGCACAAATGAAATCAGAAAGAAAGATAGACGATAAAGATTGAGATGGTATAATCTAGGAATGCCTAGAGTGTATAATGATAGTGATTAAATGTACAAATTTTAAAAATGTTTGTGCACGAGGAAGAACAAAGGAATGTCATTACTGTAGGGTGATGAAAATAGATGGTAATTAATATTTTAAAATTTCAATTTATGTGTGAGATTAAAGCAAAAAATATTTATTTGGTACAAAATTTATATTTTGACTAGTGCATCTCCTAATGTAACTTATGTTGATAGCTTGATTGAACACCATAAGTACTTGGAATCTTGGGTAGGACATGAGATTTTGTTGGTTTGTCCAGAGTGATGCCCTGATGAATCCCAGAGTGATTCAATCAGTGAGTGGAAAAGGATTTGCAAAGTCCCCTTCGGGCAATGATGAGAACAGAGAGAAATTCAACTTCCCCAAGTTGAATTCTTGATATTCTCACAAGCAGTGTGGACAACCAGAGCTATAGGCTGAGCCCCCAGTCTTGGGGTTTGTTCATATGAAACTTAACCCTGCAAAGGATAGGTCAAGTCTACTTAAAATTTAGGCCTAAGAATCACCCCCAGGAGGGCCTCTTTTGTTGCTTAGATGTGGCCTCTCTCTCCAGCCAACACAACAAGCAAACTCACTGCCCTTCCCCTGTCTATGTGGGACATGACTCCCAGGGGTATGGACCCTCCTGAACAATGTGGGACAGAAATCCTAGAATGAGCTGAGACTCAGCATCAAGGGATTGAGAAAACCTTCTCGACCAAAAAGTGGAGATTCCAAACAGAGTCGAGAGGTTATCCTGGAGGTTATTCTTATGCATTAAATAGATATCACCTTGTTAGTCAAGATGTAACGGAGAGGCTGGAGGGAACTGCCTGAAAATGTAGAGCTGGGTTCCAGTAGCCATGCTTCTTGATGATGATTGTATAATGATATAGCTTTCACAATGTGACTGTGTGATTGTGAAAACCTTGTGTCTGATGCTCCCTTTATCTACCTTGTCAACAAACGAGTAGAACATATGGAATAAAAATAAATAATAGGGGGAACAAATGTTAAAATAAATTTAGTTTGAAATGCTAGTGATCAATGAGAGGGAGGGGTAAGGGGTATGGTATGTATAATTTTTTTTTCTATATTCGTTTTATTTTTCTGTTGTCTTTTTATTTCTTTTTCTGAATTGATGCAAATGTTCTAAGAAATGATCATGAAGTTGAATATGCAACTATGTGATGATATTGTGAATTACTGATTATATATGTAGAATGGAATGATCATATGTTAAGAATGTTTGTGTTTCTTGTAATTTTTTTAAATTTAAAAATTAATAAAATAAAATAACTTAAAAAAAAAAAAGAAACAAGAGATATAGCCAAACCAGATGATCAAATGAAACAGTCCAAAGAAAAACAGAGTTTGGAACAATTAATCAAAGATGGTCAAACAAATCTCCTAAATAATTTCAGCAAGATGTTTAAAGAGATAAAGGATATTAAGAGGATACTAGGAGAGCATAAAGAATTTCAAAGATTACATAAAAAATAGAAGATCTTACAGAAATGAAAGATACTGTAGATGAAATTTAAAATTACACTAGAGACACACAACAGCAGATTTGAAGAGGCAGAAGAAAGGATCTGCGAACTGGAGAACAGAGCATCCAAACTCTGGTTTGAACAGAGCAAAAGAACAAATGAAGGAAAAAAATAGCAAAACTTGAGCTGGGTCTCAGGGAAATGACTGACAATGCAAAATACACAAATATGTGCATTATGGGGTCCCCAAATGAAAAGAGATGGGTAAAGGGCCAGGAAGAATATTTGAGAACATAATAGCTGAAAATTTTCCAACACTTAAAAAAGACATAAATATGTAAATCAAAGAACCCCAAAGTACTCCAAATAGATTATGCCCAACTAGACACACTCCAAGACATACTATTCAGACTGTTAAATGCTGAAGAAGAGTGAATTCTGAAAACAGCAAGAAAAAAGCAATCCACGACATACAAGGGAAAGCACATAAGGTTCAGCACTGACTTCTCATTAGACACCACGGAGGCAAGAAAGCAGTGGTATGATATATTTGAGATACTGAAAGAGAAAAATTGCCAGCCAAGAATTCTTTATCCAGCAAAGCTACACTTCAAAAGCGAGGGAAAGTGTGCATGGGTGGTTCAGTGGTAGAATGCTCTCCTTTCATGTGGAAGACCCGAGTTCGATTCCTGGACCATGCACCTCCCCCCAAAAAAGTGAGGGAAAGCTCAAAATATTTACAGATAAACCTAAGCTGAGAGAGTTTGTTAAAAAGAGACATCCCTACAAAAAATACTAAAGTATAGAAGTGATGACAACTGGTAAGCGTAACTGATAGGATAAAGAGAAAAAATAATAGATCTGACAAATAAAGCCAAATGATAAAAATGATTGAAGTAAGTACAGCTTTTACAGTAGTAACATTGAATGTTAATAGATTAAATTTCCCAATCAAAAGACACAGATTGGTAGAATGGATTTAAAAATATAATCCAACTATATGCTGTTTACAAGAGACTCATTTTAGACCCAAAGATACGAGTAGGTAGAAAGTGAAAGAATGGAAAAAGATATTCCATACAAGCAGTAACCAAAAAAAGCTGAGGTAGGCATACTAAATCAGACAGAATACACTTCAAATGTAAAAATGTTATGAGAGACAAAGAAGGACACTACGTATTAGTAAAAGGGTAATTCACTAAAAAAATAACAATCATTAATAAATATGCATCTAATCAAGGTGCCAAAGTACACAAGGCAAACATTGGCAAACCTAAAGAGAGTAACAGACAGCTCTACAATAATTGTGGGAGAGTTCAATACACCACTCTTTCCAATAGAGAGAACATCCAAACAGAGGATCAATAAGAACACAGGGAAACTAAATAATATGATAAATGAACTAGATCCTAGAGACATTGTTCTAGTTTGCTAGCTGCTGGAATGCAATATACCAGAAATGGAATGGCTTTTAAAAGGGGGAATTTAATGAGTTGCTAGTTTACAGTTCTAAGGCCGAGAAAATGTCCCAATTAAAACAAGTCTATAGTAATGTCCAATCAAAGGCATCCAGGGAAAGATACCTTGGTTCAAGAAGGCCAATGAAGTTCAGGGTTTCTCTCTCATCTGGAAAGGCACATGGCAAACACAGTCACAGTTTCTCTCTCAGTTGGAAGGGTACATGGCAAGCAAGGCATCATCTGCTACTTTCTCTCCTGGCTTCCTGTTTCATGAAGCTCCCCGGGAGGCATTTTCCTTCTTCATCTCCAAAGGTCGCTGGCTTGTGGACTCTGCTTCGTAGTGCTGCAGCATTCTCTGCTCTCTCTGAATTTCTTCCTCCAAAATGTTTCCTCTTTTATAGGACTCCAGTAAACCAATCAAGACCCACCCAAATGGGTGGAGACATGTTGTCCCTTAATACAGTTTAACAACCATTCTTGACTAAATCACATCAACCAGGGAGATGAACTCATTACAGTTTTAAATATACAGTATTGAATAGGGATTATTCTACCTTTATGAAATGGGATTTATATTAAAACATGGCTTTTCTTAGGGGGCATACTTCCTTTCAAACCTGCACAGACATATATAGAACACTGCACCCAAAAACAGCAGTATATATATTCTTCTCAAGTGTTCTTGGATCATTCTCCGGGATAAACCACATGCTGGGGCACAAAACAGGCCTTACTGAAGTTAAAGGATTGAAATTATACAAAGCACTTTGTCTGATCATAATTTAATGAACTGAAAATCAATAACTACAGAACCTGAAAATTCACAAATATATGGAGGTTAAAAAAAACCTATGCTCTTAAACAATCAATGGGTCAAAGAAGAACTTGTAAGAGAAATCAGTAAATATCTTGAGATGAAAGAAAATGAGAAAACAGCATAAGAAAACCTATTGGATGCAGAGAAGGCAATGGTGAGAGGGAAATTTATAGCCTTAAATACCCACCAAAAAAAGGAAGAAAGAGCTAAATCCAAAGACCTACTAGCAACTGGAGGAACGAGAGGAAGAAGAACAAACTAATCCAAAAGTAAGCAGAAGGAAAGAAGTGGAAATAAGTGATATGGATAACAAAAGAACGATAGAGAGAATTGATAAAACCAAAAGTTAGTTCTTTGAGAAGATCAATAAAATCAACAAACCCTTAGCTAGACTGACAAAGACAAAAAGAGAGATGGTGCAAATAAAATCAGAAATGAGAGGGGTTACTACCACAGACCCTGAAGAAATAAAAAAGATCATAAGGGGATACTATAAACAACTGTATGTCAACAAACTAGACTACTTCAATGAAATGGACAATTTCCTAGAATGACACAAACAACCTACACTGACTCGAGAAGAAATAGAATATCTCAACAAAACAATCACAATGAAGAGATTGAATTGGTCATCAAAAATATCCCCACAAAGGAAAGCCCAGGTCTTGATGGCTCCACAGATGAATTCTGCCAAGATTTCAAGAAGAATTAACACCAATCCTGCTCAAAAAATTGAAGAAGAGGGAACAGTATTTAACTCATTCTATGAAGCCAGCATCACCCTAAAGCCATAGCCTGCTAAAGACCCTAAAAGAAAACTACAGATCAATTTCTTCAATGAATATAGATGCAAAAATCCTCAACAAAATACTTGCAAATCAAATCCAACAGCACATTAAAAGAATTATATACCATGACCAAGTGGGTTTTATTGCAAGTGTGCAAGAGCAGCTCAACACAAGAAAATAAATTGATATAATAAACCACATCAACAAGTTGAAAGAGAAAAACCATACATGATCATCTTGATTGACATAGAAAAGGTATTTGAGGGCAGCTGCCGTGGCTCAGCAGGCAGAGCTCCGACCTGCCATGCTGGAGGTCTGGAGTTCGATCCCTGGTGCCTCCTGCCCATATGCAAATTTTAAAAAGAAAGAAAAGGTATTTGACAAAATTCAGCATCCTTTCTTAATAAAAACACTTCAAATGGCAGGTATCAAAGGAAACTTCCTTAACATGATAAAGGGCATATATGAAAAACCCACAGTTAACATCATATTCAATGGTGAGAGATTGAATGCTTTCCCTCAGATTGGGAACAAGACAAGGATGCCCACTGTCACTATTGTTATTCAACATTGTGCTAGAAATTCTAGCTAGAACAATTGGGCAAGCAAAAGAAATAAAAGGCATCTAAATTAGAAAGGAAGAAGTAAAATTTTCACTATTTGCTGGTGATATGATCCCATATTTAGAAAATCTCCCCCCCCACCAAAAAAAAAAAAAAGCTATGACAAAGCTACTAGAGCTAATAAACGAGTTCATCAAAGTGGCAAGATACACAAACAACATGCAAAAATCAGCAGGGCTTCTATACACTAGTAATAAGCTATCCAAGGAAGTAGTCAAGAAAAAATTCCATTTACAATAGCAACTAAAATAATTTATTATCTAAGAATAGACTGAACTAAGGATGTAAAGGATCTGTACACAGACAACTACAAAAATTGGTAAAACAAATCAAAGAAGATCTAAATAAATGAAAAGACATTCCATGTTGATGCATTGGAAGGTTAGATGTAATTTAGATATCAGTTCTACACAAATTGATCTACAGATTCAATGCAATACCAACCAAAATTCCAACAGCCTACTTTGCAGAAAAGGAAAAGCTATATATCAAATTTATTTGGAAAGGTATGGGGACTCAAAAAGCCAAAAACTTCTTGAAAAAGAAGAATGAAGGGGGAGGACTCAAACGTCTGAACTTTAAAACATATTACAAAGCCACAGAGGTCAAAACAGCATTGTACTGGTATAAAGACAGAGATATATTCAATGGAATTGAATTAAGAACCCAGAAATAGACCCTCAGATCTATCATCAACTGATTGTTGACAAGCCTCTCAAATCCATTCAATTAGAACATAACAGTCTCTTCAATAAATGATGTTTGGAGAACTGGATATCCATATCTAAAAGAATGAGAGAGTCCTACCTCACACCCTATACAAAAAATTAATTCAATTGGATCAAAGACTTAAATATAACAGCCAGTACATAAAACTCCGGGAAGAAAATATAAGGAAACATCTTCAAGATCTAGTGATAGGAGGTAGTTTCTTAGACCTTACCACCCAAAGCACAAACAACAAAAGAAAAAACTAGATAAATGGGACCTCCTCAAAAATCTGTGTTTCAAAGGACTTTGTCAAAAGTGTGAAAAGGTAGCTGACTCAATGTGAGAAACTATTTGGAAACCACATATTTGACAAGGGTTTGATAGCCAGAATATATAAATAAATCTTACGACTCAATAGTAAAAAGATAAACAGCCCAATTGAAAAATGGGCCAGAGATGTGAATGGAAATTTTTCCAAAGAGAAATTACAAATGGCTAAAAAGCACATGAAAAGATGCTCAGCTTCACAAGCTATTAGGGAAATGCAAATCAAAATCACGAGTTATCATTTCACACCCATTAGAACATCACTATTGAACAAATAGGAAACTACAAGTGTTGGAGAGGTAGTAGAGAAACAGGAACATTTATTCACTGCTGGTAGGAATGTAAATTGGTACAGCCACTGTGGAAGACAGCTAAGGATAGAGTTGCCTCACGTTCTGGCAATTCCACTACTCAGAATATACTCAGAAGATCTGAAAACAGGGACACAAAGAGACACTTGCACACCAGTGTTAATAGCATCATTATTCACAATTTCCAAAAGATGGAAACAACCCAAATACATCAACCGATGAATAGATAAACAAAATGTGGTATATACACACAATGGAATTTTATTCAGCAGTAAGAAGGAATGAAGTTCTGAAGCATGTGACAACATGGATGAACCTTTAGGACATTAATTTGAGTGCATTAAGCCATGCACAAAGGACAAATATTGCATGTTCTCACTAATATGAACTAATTATATATGTAAATTCATAGACATAAAATATAGACTATAGGTTACCAGGAGATAGAATGAAGCTAGAAAATGGGGAGTATATATGTGCAGAATATTTAACTATGGTGAGCTTAAATGTTTGGAAATGGATAGAATGATGATCACAAGTCATTGTGAGTATAATTAACAGTGCTAAGTTGTGAGTGAATGTGGTGGAAAGGGGTACTTTAGAATCATGGATGTCAACAGAAAGAAAGCTAGAAGTGAAAACGTGGAAATGTATAGCACAGTGAATCTTCTGATTAACAATGAGTGATTAACAGTACAAATATAAATAAGCTCTCTTGTTAACTAGAAAAATATGTGATACTTTTACAAAGACTTAACAATAGAGGGGTATTTGGGAGTAAATGCACCTATTGCAAACTATGTACTATAACTGACAGTAATATCTTAATATTCTCTCATCAATAGTAGTAAATGTACCACATCAATACTAGGAGTCAACAGTACATGGGGATAAGAGGTTTTGGATATTTTGGGTTTTCTTTTATATTTTTATTTTATTTTTTTCTTATTGTTTTTGGAGTAATTAAAATGTTCTAAAATTGTGGTGATGATTGTACAACTATGTGATGATACTGGGAGCCACCGAAGGCATATTTTGGATGGATTTATGGTGTGTGAATACATCTCAGTAAAATTGCATTTCTAATCACTGGAAAACAAGAGTTGGCAAGGATGTGGAAAAACAGAAGTCCTTGTATATTGTTGGTAGGAATGTGAAATACTATAGCCGCTTTGGAAAAGTTCAGTGATTCCTCAAAAAGTTAAATATAGATTCAGCATATAGCCCAGCAATCCCCTTTCTAGGTATATACCAATAAGAACTGAAAGTAGGGACTCAAATAGGTATTTGCACACCAATGTTCATGGCAGCATCATTTACAATAGTCAAAGACAGAAGCAACCCAACTATTCATCAACTGGTGAAATGATAAAATGTGGTATATACATACAGTGGAATATTATTCAGCCATAAAAAGGAATGAAGTTCTGATACACATTACCACATGGATGCATCCTGAAGACATCATGTCTGGCTTATTTCATACACGAAAGGACAGATATTCTATAATTTCACTTGTAATAAATAACAATTAATATGCAAATTCATAGAGACAGAAAGTAGATTACAGGTAACCAGGGGTGGAGAGGGGAATGGGGAGTTAATATTTAATGAGTGTTCTCTCTGTTTTAAGTGATGGAAAAGTTTTGGTAATGGATGGTGGTGATGGTAGCACAACATTATGAATGTAATTGATGGCATTGAATTTTATGCCTGAAGGTGGTTAAAATGAGAGATGTTATGTTGCATAAATGTTACCACAATTCAAAATATATATATATACCATTAAGAGAATGATGGAAGCCACAGTACTTCAGAATTTAAATGGTCAATTCCATGACAACAAAGAATTCAATTAAGTGCCCTTCATAGGTAACAAGTTTCATGTCAAAATGATATAAATTGCAAAGTTCAATGTTTGCAGAAGAGAGCTAACAATCTTACGTTTCCTAGTTGCAATAATTTATAATATTCATTCCCAAATATGAAAGTTAATTTATCAAATGGGCAATAAATGACTCATGGTTATTTATTGATACTATTAAGCATTACTTTGAAAAGAACACAGTAGGTGGCTTTAGAACTCATATGTTCAAACATTTAAAAAACAAATTATATGCTTCTCATTCAGGCTTCTGAAGAAAGTGTTCCTTAACCCTTACCCCCTCCCTCCCCTTCCTCTTCCCCCACCCCCTCTCTTCCCCCACCCCCTCTCTTCCCCCTCCCTCCTTTACAATAAACCCCTTTCAACCTCAGCTCGCTGCGTGGTTATGAGTGTTTGACTGAAACCCCAATTTGTTCTAACATATGGTGCCGAAACCGGCTCTGTCCTCACTCTCTTTCCGCTGTAGCTTGAGCATCCATCCTTCCACCTCGCCGTGTCCAGCGCCCAACACCAGTCCACTCCTACTGTAAGGTAAGACTGAGGGATTGGGTCGTGCTGGAACACTCTCACGGGACCTCTCCGCAGGGTCCATGGCTGTTTGGGCTCAGGCGTACCCAGCACGGAGGTTCCGTTTTGGGTCTCGGGGGCCCCACTCTCTGGAGAGTTTTGTTCGGTGTTCCAGAACACCCGGCTCCGTCCTGGACGGTGCGGTCAAGGCTCTCCTCTCACAAATGTAACCTCCCATGGGCTACTTCCTCGCTCCTGGTCCTGGTCCCAGTGGATTCCGAAGATGCCCGGACTCCATGTGGAGACGCCTTGGCTGTCTCTCTGTTGTGCAGATGGTGGGGACGCCCACCTCTGTTCTTCTTCTTTTTTTTTTTTTTAATTTGCATATGGGCAGGAGGCACCAGGGATCGAACTCCAGACCTCCAGCACGGCAGGTCGGAGCTCTGCCTGCTGAGCCACGGCAGCCGCCCATCACCTCTGTTCTTTAGAGACACGGTCTACACCCCTGAACTGCAACCCCAAAGAGTGTCCCCACTGAGTGTTCTTGTTCTTTCCTGCTTCCTCGCTCTCTCCCTTCCCTTGCCATGGGGGCAGCACAATCTATTCCCCCTAAAGACACTCCCTTGGGCTGTCTCTTATGCCACCTAAAAACCTAGATTTGCAAGGTAACATCAAACCAAAGAAACCTTTATTTTACCTTATGATGGCGTGGACCCAGTACCCTCTGGACAACCAAAATCATTGGCCTGAAAACAGTACTTTTTATCTTAAAATTCTGACTGACCTTAATAACTTCCTGAGGCGATCTGCAAAGTGGGAC
>PVIY010062245.1:0-10933 GCA_004026745.1 Myrmecophaga tridactyla | reverse complement strand
ATTTCAGTTTAAAACTAATGAGCTCTTTGGTTTTTCTTCCCTAGGAACATTTTCTCCACTTGTTAAGCTTCTACATGTAGTGTTACTTGAATGACCCTCTAACTAAGGTCCAGTTAATTCTACTTCTCTTTCATATACTCCCTACTTACCATTCTCCTAGTCATTGTCTTAGGTTATTTTAAGTTTGAAACTTCAGCTTGGGTTTACAGCAGTAATATCCTGAATGACCTTCTCACAAGTCTTGCCACTGTACTACAATGCATATCTTGTATTGTGTCTTCCTTGGATAATTTCCTTCAGTGACTTCCATGTCTTTAGGATAAAGTTCAAACTCCTTGGTTCAGCACACAAGGTCCTTCACAATTTGTCCACTGCTGTCTGCCCTTGATTTACCAAAGGTAACTCTGCCACTCTTTAAGGGCATGCTCTTTCCTGGAAAGCAAGCTGAATCACTCTGCCTTCTGTCTCCATCTACTTCCCTCCATTTACATTTCTACTGATTAATTAATCCTCATACTTTCCCTCTTGTCTCAGGGAAATGGCCACCTCTTTCTTCTCCACAGCTCTTGTGGTGGAGCTCTTCTCTTTTTTCTCATAATCAATGGAGCTGTGAATGAATCTATGCTTTTTTCCTATGTCCTAGTTATTACTGTGAATTACTACTCTCCATGGAAAGTTCTTTGAAGGCAAGCATACTCATCTGTTTTGTTGAGTGATGTACCTACGATCATGTTTGATATCAGGAAGCATTCAATTCTTTATGAAATGAATGAAACAAATGTGAATGAAGGTGGCAGGGACCCTGATAAGGAAATTTATCCCTTCTAATTTTTGATAATAACAAATGACATCACAAAAGCAACACTAATAATTGTAGTACTGTTAATTGTTGGCCTTGACATTTTGAGGACCTATCACAAAGGCTGCTTTGTTTATCCTAGACCACCATCCTCTAGGTAGGTACTGTTATTATTTTGATTTTACAGATAATGGAACTGAGGCTCAGAGAGCCAAAGTGACTTGGCTATAGCCATATTGATAGTATAGGAGGAAGGTGGGATTGAAATAAGTGAGTTTGAATTCAGATATAAGCTCTTGGTCACCAGGCTGAGCCAGACCAAAAGACTGATCAGAGCCAAAATGAAAAATATCTTCTGTCATCTGGAGGAAAAGCACAAATTCAGGAATGCCGCAGTGTTCTATGATGGTGTAAATATCATTGTTGTGTCACTTCTGTGTGCCAGATCCTGTTATACACACTGGAAACATGCAGGAAACAGCAAGCAAATGGTGTGACTCTCATGGATATTTTCATTCTAGTGTGTTCTGCAGAAAATTCTATAGATGAAACATCCCATCAATGTGCAAAATAGTTTATGACAGTCATAAGTGCTATACAGGTAATAAATACGGTGGAGTGATGGTGCCTGGGGAAAGGTAAAACCTAGGTCAGGCAAGACTTCTCTACATAGATGGCATTTGGTCTGAGATATGAAGAATGAGAAGCATCCAGCCATGCAAAGATCATGGGGAACATCAAAATGACTGAGGAAAAAGAGGGTGCAGAATCTGTAAGGTGGAAACTGGATTGAGCTTGGCTTGTTGTGTGTTGTGAGGATGAGAAAGCAAGCTGGAAGGACTGAAGGAGGACATCTTACACCTTAGCTCAGAGACCCCAGAAAAGGTATTATCACTGGGGACCTTTGGGTTTCTTTGTGAGGACTTTGGATTTTGTATGAAGGGATAGGGAACCATTTTCAGTTGAGGAATGGAGGTGGCAGGTTCTACCTCAAGTTACTCATGCTGTTGATTGGAGTCTAGATTATAAGAGCAAACGTGAAATTTGGGACATCATTCAAAATTCTCACCCTCAAATCTAGGAGAAAGTTAATGGGGCTTGGATTAGGGAAGCATAAGGAAAAAGGAGATAACTGTAGTTGATTGCACACATTTGAGAGAGTGTAATTTTACAGTAATTTCTTCTCTGTTGAAGTAGTGAAGTGGAGGATGGAAATGGTGTTTGACTCCTAGATTCATGTCCTATTATGAATGGTGATACCATTTTATTGTTATGGAAAAGACAGAATAAGATATACAATAAAATAGAGTGCAGGTAAAGTAAAAAAAATCAACACCAAAAAAAATGAATCCCTGTGTTTGAAAAATAAAAAGAAATAGAGAAAGCTTTGTAGGGGATGTTTTTCAAAGCTGAAAATGACTAAAAGCTAGAAATGGGATTCCTCAGTGTCCTGACAAGACAACTACTGGGTTCCTTTGGTTCTTTTAAGAACTTCTCTTTGTAGCTGAGTCATGGTATAAAGAGTGTGTAAAACACTCTTTATGTGGATCACCCCTCAGAAGCATAGGATGGGTAGAAAACCAGGAGGTCTAGTGGAAATACAAACACACACAAAACAATGGGAACTCCCACTCCAGCTGGCCCCTCAACTGCTTAAGCAACCAGAGGATGGTCTGAGGGTAAGCTGGTAAGCTGAGGTCTGCCAGCCCTAGTCATCCCCTTGGAGACATGAGTACCATGGTGTCCCATATCCAGTCCTGCAGTTTTGAGGAAGCAGGTCAGGCTGGTCTCCAAGTATTTCCTTTCTAACAGTCTATATTCTGTTACTAAGGGAGCATAACTATGAACATTTGTCATTTTCAAATGCAATATCTATTTGTTCATTGCCATTCTTCCTGCAACAAAGAATGTGAGGCTCATATGAACACTTGGCTCCAAATCATTTTGGACAGCCTTATTGTGACAGCTGATACTATACTTTGGCCTCAATTCCTAGAGCATATATTTTGGAGAGAAGGCATTTCTTAAGTGAATAATATTTCCATGAATGTTTCAGTAGTTTCATGATCAAGGAAAGGTGAGATACATAGCAATACAATTTTCCTGGCATTCATGTCTCCAGGTTTTTAATGACCAGGAGATTTGGCACAAAAGTATTTGTTTCTTTGCCTTTTACAAAGTCTAGAAGCAGCCCACGTTCCTGGACTGATGACCTCTCTCTATCTCCTTCAAGCCAGCAATGATCCACTGCTCTGACCGTTCTTCCATAATCAGATCACCCTCCAACTCTAACCACAACTGGGAAAACTTTTTTTAATATTCAAAAGGTTTTATTTAAAATAGCTTTAAATCACTTTATGCCTGAGTAATTGTCTATTTATTTTTAATTTTTTGTATTCACAGGATATATATTTATTAATCCTTGTACTTTTTAAAAAATATTCATTCTTAATTGATATACATTATATATTCACATACCATGTAATTATCCAAAGTGTACAATCAGTGTTTCAGAATATTATCATGTAGCTGTGCATTTAACATCACAATCGACTTTTCTTTTTCTTGTTTTTGTAAAAAATAACATATATACAAAAAAGCAATAAATTTCAAAGCACACAATGACAGCTGTAGAACAGATTTCAGAGTTTGGTATGGGTTACAATTCCACAATTTTAGGCTTTTACTTCTGGCTGCTCTAAGTTACTGGAGACTAAAAGAAATATCAATATAGTGATTCAGTAATTGCATTCATTTGTAAACCCTACCTTCTCTGGTTAACTCCACCATTACTTTTGATCTTTCTCCCACTCTTTAGAGGTATTTGGGTGTCATGGTCATATTCATGTGTCAACTTGGCCAAGTGGTGTACCTGATTGTCTGGTTGCAAGTACTGCTCTGTCTGTTGCTGTGAAGACATTTCATAAAATTAAATCATGATCATGTTTCCTGCATCCTTAGCGAATCCATTTGTCAGCCAAGGGGATTGTCTTCTGCAACGAGTGATGCTTAATCTAGTCATTGGAAGACTTTTCAGGAGGATTCAGAAGAGACAGATTCTTCCTGCTTCAGCCAGCGAGCCACTCCTATGGAGTTCATCTGCACCCTCCATTGGAATCGTCAGCTTCACAAACTACCCTGACGATTTTGGACTGTACATTCCCATGGCCACAAGAGGCACTTTTATAAATTTTATATGTGCGAGTGTTCCCTGTTGATTCTGTTTCCCCCAGAGAATAAAACTTGGTACCAGAGAGGCTATTTAGAAACAAATTCTTAAAAATGGGTTTTTATGAATGGTTTTCTACTCTGACTGGACTCAAAGGCACTAAGAACTGATTCTCATAATCAGAATGAAACAGCCAATCCATGGAGTGAGTTGGCAAAAGAGGTGGTCAAAATATCGCCATTGGATTCTTCTAATATTTCGCTTGTATGAAACCAAGCTCTGGGGGATAATGTTTTTGACACCTTTATGAAGTTTTGTGGAAATAAGAGGTATAGAGATATTGGCTGGTTGTTGTTAGATACATTGGACACATTAACAAGTGGAAGGGATGGGCTTAAGGCTTCAAATGAAAACCTAAGTGCCATCTGACAGATGTAGATGTTTCTATGAGTGTCCTGAAGGAAACTTATTTCCTGTAGCCATAAACTTGAGATCTCTGAAAATCAGAGTCAGAATCTTATTGTCAGAGTAACAACTTTACAACATCAACTGAAATTTCAATCTTGCATGGTGTCTGCCATTAAAGTGAGGGCATTTATTGTAAAAGAGTGGGACCCTGAGAAATGGGATGTTGACATATGGATTGATAATGATATTGGGAGTGAGGTTGAAACCCTAGATCATGCTGAGTCTTCTCTAGATAACCCTGGTCCAGCCTTCAGACTGGGGGCTTATGGAAGCTAGGTGATTGATGAATTTTTAGCTCAGGTCTGTCTCACAGTGGGTCCAGTGGACCCCCAGACCCATTCTGTAGTTATTTCCCCAGTTTCAGAATGTATAATTGGAATAGACATACTGAGCAACTGGAAGAATCCCCACATTGGCTCTCTAACTCGTGCAGTGAAGGCTATTATGGTGGGAAAGGCCAAGTGGAAGCCACTAGAACTACCCTTACCTAGAAAATATTAAATCAGAAACAATACTGGATTCCCGGAGGGATTGCAGAGACTGCTGACATTCTTAAGGTCTTGAAGGATGCAGGGATGATGATTCCCACCACATCCCCATTCAACTCTCTTACTTGACCTGTGCAGAAAACAGATGGGCCTTGGAGGATGTCAGTGGATTATCATAAGCCCAACCAGGTGGTAACTCCAATTGCAGCTGCTGTTCTGGATGTGGTATCATTGCTTGAACAAATCAATACATCCCCTGGTACCTGGTATGCAGCTTTTGATCTGGCATGTGCTTTCTTCTCAATAGCTGTTAGTAAGGACAACCAGAAACAGTTTGCTTTCAGTTGACAAGGTCAGCAATACACTTTCACTGTCCTACCTCAGGGGTACATCAACTCTCTAGCCTTATGTCATAATCTTGACTGCAGAGAACTTGATCGTTTCTCCCTCCTACAAGACACCACACTGGTCCATTATATTGATGATATCATGTTGATTCGACTTAATGAGCAAGAAGCAGCAACTACTCTAGACTTACTGGTAAGGCATTTGTGTGTCAGAGGATGGGAGATAAATCCAACAAAAATACAGGGGCCTTCCACCTTAGTGAAATTTCTAGGTCCCCAGTGGGGTGGGGCAAGTCAAGATATCCCTTCTAAGGTGAAGGATAAGTTGCTGCATCTGGCCCCTTCTATGACCAAAAAAGAGGCACAATATGTAGTTGGTCTCTTTGGATTATGGCAACAACATATTCCTCAATTGGGTGTGCTACTCTGGCCCATTTATCGAGTGACCAGAAAAGTTGTTAATTTTGAGTGGAGATCTGAACAAGAGGAGGTGCTGAGACAAGGTCAGGCTGTTGTACAAACTGCTCTGCAACTTAGACCATATAATCCAGGAGATCCAATGGTGCTGAAAGTGTCAGTGGCAAATAGAGATGCTGTTTGGAGCTTTTGGAAGGCCCCTATAGGAGAATCACAACACAGATCCTTAGGATTTTAGAACAAAGCCTTACCATCTGTTACAGATAACTACTCTCCTTTTGAGAAACAGCTTTTGGTCTGCTACTGGGCCTTAGTAGAGACTGAACGTTTGACCTTGGGCTACCAAGTTACCATGAGAACTGAGTTGCCTATCATGAGCTGGCTGTTGTCTGACCCAGCATGCCATAAAGTTGGGAGTGTGTAGTAGCGCTCTATCATAAAATGGAAATGGTATATATGAGATAGGGCCTGAGCAGGTCCTGGAGGCACAAGTAAGTTATATGAGGAAGTGGCTCAAATGTCCATTGTCTCCACTCCTGCCACATTACCTTCTCATAACTCAGACCAGAGCTATGGCCTCTTGGGGAGTTTCTTATAGTGGATTGACTGAAGAACAGAAAATTGAGGACTGGTTTACATATGGTTCAGTATTATACTTAGGTATCACCCAAAAGTGGATAGCTGTGCCTCTACAACCTCTTTCTGGGGTGTCCTTCAAGGACAGTTGTGAGGGGAAATCCTCCTATGGGCAGAACTTCAAGCAGTGCACCTGGTTGTTCATGTATCTTGGGAGAAGTGTCCAGAGGCATGTTTGTATGCTGACTTATGGGCTATTGCTAATGGTTTGGCTGGATGGTCAGGGACTTAGAAAGACCATAATTGGAAAATTGGTGACAAAGAGGTCTGGGGAAGAGGTATGCATGGAGACGTTTCTGAGTGGGCTAAAAACATGTTGATTTTGTGTCTCATATGAATGCACACCAGAGGGTGAATTCAGCAAAACAAGGTTTTAATAATCAAGTGGATAAAATGACCCATTCTGTGGGTACCAGTAACCTGTTTCCCCAGCAACTCCTGTCATTGCCCAATGGGCTCATGAACAAAGTGGTCATGGTGTTAGGGATGGAGGTTATGCATGGGCTCAGCAACATGGACTTCCACTCACCAAGGGTGACCTGGTTACAGCCACTGCCAAGTGCCCAATCTGCCAGCCGCACAGACCCACACTCACCCCCTGATATGACACCCTTCTCCAAGGAGTCCAGCCAGCTACATGGTGATGGGTTGATTACATTGGACCATTCCCTTCATGGAAGGGGCAGTGATTTGTTCTAACTGTAAAAGACACATACTCTGAATATGGGTTTGCTTTCCCTGCATGCAATGCTTCTGCCAAATCTACCGTTCTTGGTCTTACAAAATGCCTTTTCCATCGTCATGGTATTCCACACAGCATTGCTTCTGAACAAGGAACACACTCCACACAGCAAGTGAAGTGCAGGAATGGGCACATGCTCATGGAATTCTCTGGTCTTACAATGTTCCCCATCATCCAGAAGCAGCTGGATTGATAGAACAGTGGAATGGTTTTTTGAAAACTCAATTGCAGTGTCAAATAGGTGGCAATACTTTGAAGGGCTGGAGTAAGGTTCTCCAGGAAGCTTTGTATGCCATGAATCAGCATCCACTGTATGGTGCTGTTTCTTCCATAGCCAGGATCCATGGGTCCAGGAACCAAGGGGTGGAAATGGGAGTGGCATAATAATAATCATTATTACCCCTAATAATCCCCTAGAAAATTTTGTACTTCCTGTCCCTGTGACACTGAGCTCTGCTGGTCTACAGGTTTTAGTTACAAAAGGGGAAGTCCTTCCATCAGGAGAAACAACAATGATTCCATTGAACTGGTATCTGAGACTCCCACCTGGTTGCTTTGGGGTACTTATGCCCCTGGATCAAGAAGCCAAGAAGGGGATTGCATTATTGGCTGTGGTGATTGATTCTGACCATCAGGAGGAAATAGGACTGCAATGACACAATGGAGGTAAAGAAGAGTTTTCTTGGAATATAGGGATCCTCAAGGTGTCTTTTAGTACTACCATGCTCTGTGATTAAAATCAATGGAAAACTGCAATAACCCAATCCAGGCAGGACTACCAATGACCCTGAAACTTCAGAAATGAAGGTTTGGGTTACCTCACCAGGCAAAGAGACACAGTCAGCTGAATTGCTTGCTGAGGGTAAAGGGAATATGGAATGGGTAGTGGAAGAAGGTAGTGATAAAGGTGAACTATGACCACATGATCAGTTACAGAAACAAGGACTGTAATGCTGTTTTGTTCATGTTATACTGTTGTAAGAAATCAAGTTTAAGAATGAATATTACCCAAGTACTTGCATCCTACTCTGGAGAGATTTAATGTGTTTCCGGTTATATGCAGGACAGTTGAGTATTGTTAGGTGAAAGGAAAAATGTATGATTTATTGCTTTTTATTTAGAAATTAGGTGTGGTTTAAGGTGATGTGTATAGCTACCAAGTTGGCAAGGGGTGGACTGTCATGGTCATGTTCATGTATCAACATGGCCAAGTGGTGGTAACTGTTTGTCTGGTTGGGCAAGTGCTGGCCTGTCTGTTGCTATGAGGACATTTCATAGAATTAAATCATGATCACTTGGCTGCATCCACAGCTGATTCCATTCTGATTCCATTTGTAATCAGCCATGGGGAGTGTCTTCTGTAATGAATCATGCTTAATCTAATCACTGGAAGCCTTTTAAGGAGAATTCAGAAGAGACAGGCTCTTCTCCTGCTTCGGCCAGTGAGCCTCTCCTGTGGAGTCCATCAAGACCCTCTATCAGAATCGTTAGCTTCACAGCCTGCCCTGCAGATCTGGATTCTATATTCCCATGGTTATGTGATACAATTTTATAAATTTCATATTTACAAATATTTCCCATTGATTCTGTTTCTCTAGAGAACCCTAATTAATACATTGGGTTATGCCCATTCTAACTTTTCACGTTGGAAGGGGCTGTTGATAATAAGAGATGAGGGAGTAGGACTAGCTGATGTTCTGAAGAGGCTGGCTCCTCTACATTTCAGGATTTATTTGGTCCAGTGGCCCATCTGTAGGTTGTAGGCTTCTGGAAATTTACCCTAGTGCATGGAACCTTTGTCAAATCTTATGTAATGACCCATGTGTTCTTTAGGATTGGCAGGAATGATTTTGGTTGGGGTTTGGCAAGTTATGATAGTAGCAATGTCTAACTGAAGCTTGCATAAGAGTGATGTCCAGAGTAGCCTCTTGACTCTATTTGAATTCTCTCAGCCACTGACACATTATTTATTAAACTTCTTTTCTCTTTTTGTTCAGTATGGTGATTTTGATTCCACGTTTCCAGGGCCAGGCTCATCTCTGAGAGTCATCTCCGATGCTATGAGGGAGACTTTCACTGCTGGATGTCATGTCCCATGTAAGGGGGGAGGGCAATGATTTCACTTGCAGAGTTGGGCTCAGAGAGAGAGAGGCCACATCTGAGTAACAAAAGAGGTCTTCCAGAAGTTACTCTTAGTCATACCTATAGGTAGGCCAAGCTTCTGCACTACATACATATGCTGCACAAGAGCAAGCCTCAAGACCAAGGGCTTGGCCTATTGATTTGGGTGTCCCTAATATTTGACACAGTATCAGGGGGTTCCCCAGTGGTAAAGTTTAGTAGTTTCATATTTTTTCTCCCATCCCTCAAGGGGCTTTGCTAATACTTTTTGTTTATCTGCTTAATGTACTCTGGGATGTATCCAGAAATTAAAGTAAATTTTATAAGATTTAAAGCCCTCATTCTTATTCTGGGCTCCCTGTGTTTGGATTATTTAAATGATCTATCCTGATGGGTTCAGTTAGATTATGTGCTACAGAGAATTTATGTTCAGGTTGAAATAAACCTCTCTTCCTTTGGTCTCAAAATGCAAATGAAGTTCTAAAATATAGACAATGTCTTCTTAACCCTGCATTCTGAATTACCTTAATCCTGATCTGATTGGCTTCATTCTCATCTCTAAATAACAGATTATACATATATAAAACAGCTTCTCAAAATCCAGAAATAACAATTACCACTCAGGACTAAATGTGACTGCTATAAGAGCTTATAGTCTAGGCCATTGTTTTCTTATATGTATTTTCTAAATGAGACCATACAATATTTGCTCTTTTGTTTCTGACTTATGTTGTCTTACCAAATGTACCACAGGTTCATTTCCAATATTTCATGCCTGACAACTTCATTCCTCAGCATAATATTGATCATATGTATATACCATCATTTGCCAATCTACTTCTCAGTTGGTGCATCCTGCAGCCACCTTCATTCATTGGGCATCATGTATAAAGTCCAAAGTCAACAGTCCATTAACCCTTTCAATTTTAGGTAATTTCATTATTCTCAAAAGGTAACCAGTAAACACCATCACCAAATAAAAAATCTAAGCCTTCTCTTAACTGTTGTCCCTCCCCCCATATTTGCCTCTGCTGGTGCTGTGGTAGAGTTGATGTTTTCCTGTCAAACATGGCCCATAGTATGCAATAGCTTATTTCTGCCTATACCCCCAATTTATACACTTTTTGTATAAGATTCATACCTTTGCAGTAGTTCATGGAAGAACCCATTTATATTTGTAGTGTTAATTGGTGGGACACATGGGTCTATACAAGCCCTTTCCCTCATGTTCACCATTAATATGATGATATTACTTATAGATGAACTAGATTACCTTTACATCTATTGATTCCCTTACATTTGAGTTCAACCTCATTAGTTAATCATTCAACCATCTCTACCTTCTCTGTATCCCCAAGTCCCCTATATTCTGTATCATAAGCCTCCAATTTTAACTTTACCCTAGTCATAAAAGTGGAGTCATACAGTACCTATCCTTTTATATCTGGGTTATTACAGTGAGCATTATGTCCTCAAGGCTCATGCATCTTGTCATGTGCATTCAGAATGGCATTTTGTCTTACTGCTGCATAATATTCCATCATACGTATATACCACATTTTGTTATTCCACTAATCTGTTGATGGGCACTTGGATTGTTTCCATCTTTTTGTGATTGTGAATAATGCTGCTACGACATGGATAACTTCTTTTAAGGAATATTCTGATTAAGCAGGACTTACTTGGAAATCGAGGATAATCTCTGCACCCCAAGGTCCTTAACTTTATCACATTTACAAAGTTACT
>PVIY010062244.1:0-10941 GCA_004026745.1 Myrmecophaga tridactyla | reverse complement strand
TAAGGAGCCCAAGTCTGAACTTGAACGAGTGCTCATGGAGACCACGTGCTGTATGGTGAGAACGTTCTGTACCAGGTGATGCCTTGTTACATCTCGTCGCTCCTAGTTCTCTGCATAGATGAAATTTAGTTTGCAGGAATGAGGAATGAGATGAGCAAGCGGTGGTACTGGATGGTAAACTTCTGGGTCTCTTTTCTGACGAGTTTAAGCCCAAGTAGACTTTTTTTCTCCCCACACGCAATGATAATTCTTGGACCAAACCAAATCAAACTATGTTAGCAGCAGACAGGGGTAGCACCAAGCTTTCCTACATGTCGGTTTGGGTGCTAGTTTGCCTGTATGCATTTCCAGGAAGTTACCTGCTGTTTTTCCCAAACCTCCCCTTTCTTGGCCTTGCATCCTCAGGACCCTGCATGAGATAAAGAGGGCTTAGAGCATGACAGGGTTGGAGGTGAGTAAGCCCTCAGTGAATTGGGTATTTGTGTTAACATCTTCGGAAAAGACATTTTCCTTATCAAGAGAAAATCTCCTCTCCCACTCCACGCACTGTCAGCTTCCAGAGACTGCCTGTTATGGCTGGGACTGTTCATTCCACTTGGGAACTGCCCCCAGAGCAGAAGCCCGTATTCCAGAGTCACCCAGACCTGGGCTTGACTCACCTGCATCTTCTGCTAACTGTGTGAGCGCAGGTAAGAGATGTGATTGCTAGTTTCCGTATCAGAAAGCGGGAGTCAGAATTCCCACATCGAGATGTCATTGATGTGAAGAACAAATATTAACATATTTATTAGGTAGTCAGTATGCAATGAATATTAGTTTCTTTCTCTTTTCCCCAGACTTATAAAAATGCATGCTTGTGATTAGTTGGTAGAGGGAACAAGAAATATAAACTACTGAGAATTTAAGTCCTTAGGATATATGTGGTGAAGCAGGAAAGGAGCCATTAAAGTTATATTCAGGTGATGAGATACGCACCTTACTGCACAGAACCTCAAAACAATCTTACTGAAACTTAGCTTCAAACACTGCATTCAAGTCTTCACCGCCTTTTAACTGCCTCTTTCCTGCCAGGAGGATCAAGCCCAAGTCTCTTGGCCAAACTTTCAAGACCCTACACAAAGTCTTGTAAAATTAAAACAAAATCCTCATCTCATGCCACTCCCGCATGTATAATTTATGGCTCAACAAACTGGAAATATTCATTATTCCTAGAAAAAGCCTTTCTGATCCCATGCTTTCTTTCATTCTCTATCTTACTCTTGGAATGTTCTCCCTGCACTTCTGCCTGGAAATCATGCCATTCTTTAAAATCCCATTTTAAAAGAAATTACTTTCATTTTGAAACAAAACACACATTGCCTTTCCTTTCACTGCTCCATATATTTTGTACTTCATTAGAATTCCCCTTGTTCCATTTGGTACTTATTGGGGGTATGGCCAGCTGCCTCCCCTTTCCTTCATCTGCTCCACGGCAGAGGTGAGACGGTATCACCTTTAACTCCTGCAAAACTTGGGACAATGCCTGGCATGAAGATCTGCTCTCAATAAGTGTTTGGTAAATGATTGAAATTGCTAAACTGAATATAAAAACGTTGGACACAGAGCTGTCTCCTGGATGAGAATCCTGGATCTGTTAGTGGCCTTGAGAAAGTCCTTTATGTGGCTCTAAATGATCTTATCTGTAAAAAGGAAAAGGTGGCTAGTGGTTTTCAAACTAAACTTCATGAATTCACAGAGGTTCAGTAAGGTGCCTCTGGCTCAATTCTGGGAGAGATGCAATTCTGGGCTCCCTCTCCTGTTTTAACCACTCACATTGGATAAAGTGAGCTTTTATTTAAAGAAAAAAATCTGAATATTAAAAAACCAAAGTAAGAGATTAGCTAATCTGTGAGGATCCTTCCATTTCTCACAGTCAGATTTTCTGACATAAATATACACATATTAAGAGACATGGTCAAAAAGTACTCCATTATAAAGAGAACAGACTCTCTTAAAACCATTCAAATTCAGAAATGAAGGGGGCTAGTATTAGCATTTCTTGAACAATTAAGATGAGTTTTGAGCACCTATTTTGGGCAATGTAAATGTTTGAAATTTTACTCAGTTAATCTCTAATCTCATAATTACGATATCGATATAATTTTCCCCACTTTACAGATAATGAAGCCAAAGGGGTAAGATATCTCAAAACTAACACTTGAGAGGAGGTAGGTCTGGGAGAAACCAGACATGGCCAGCCCTGTTGGGTGTGCTGTTTTCAGTAAAAATGGGTCCTGAGAATGAAAATGCACATACGCATAAGCAACACTGTTGCGTGGCTTTGGAAGCTTCTCTCTGCAATCCGTAAGGTGTGGTACTTGTCCGGGGAGTAGCAGTGACTCCAGCAGCAACATCATGACTTCTCATCAGAAGCTGAGCTCAGACAATGAGCGGGAGGGTGATGCAGCTCACTCCTGTGCTGGGCTGAGCCAGGAGCACTGTCCGTGGAGTCTGCGTTGGGCTTTTACTCGCTTCCCTGAGACCAACAGGAAACACCATCCCAGACTGCCCTGGGGAGGAGCCAGCTGGACAGTCTGAGATGCTAGACAGCTGACTATGCTCAGTTCCCTTCATCAGGGAATTCGTTCCACATTAGTGATTAGGATTAGTGATTAGTGATTAGGATTCAGGCAGGGAGAAGCAGAATTTCCGGGTTTTTCAGTTGGAAACATTTGAAGGAGTGCCTCTTTTAGCATCTGGTCCAAAGCAATGTGTCATGAGCAGTTTTCATCACAAAGAGATTTGTGGGGACTCAGAGCGTGCTCAGTCCTAAGGTGTCCTGCTGTTTCAATTGGTTTCACCTTGGGGAGGAAAATTCCCCAGACATTGCCAGCATCTCCCCTTTTTTCCCCATAGAAGAAGAGCTCAGCTGTAGCAATGAAGTAACAAATAAAGCACACCTTAGGAGAGAGCATTGCATATTTGCAGTAGGGTATGGTCCTCAGGTAGGACCCATGAGGACAATGGTCTTTGCCTGTTTTGTTCCTGCACTGTATTCCCACATTCAGAACGACGCCTGCTCTAAAACAAGTACTCAGGAAATACTTTGTGACGGAATGACCACAACGAAAATATAGTTTAAAGATCTAGTTGTTGGCCAGATTGAAACCCAAATTATTGCATGTTTATCACCATAGCTTAGAGAGTTAATAAAAAAGACAAACTTTGACATGAACAAAGGATAATTAATGATAATTTTTCATTAAAAAGCCAAAAGGGACATTACATGAAAACTACAACCAACTCAAAACTGCCCCGATGCTTTGCTTCTGACCAGGTATCCTTCCTACAAATGGGAGGAACCCCAATGACCAGCCAATGTTCTCTGCTGCAAGAATTTTCCAGTCTTGCCAGCCTGGAGGTCCTGATTCTCTGTATAACACTGAATTTAGAGGCCTCAGAAATCTCTAAATGTCATGACTTTTCATTTACAAATACTATATTTTTACCCAATAGCTCATTTGTAATGTACCTATTAATAAGTAAGATGCATGGCCACAGAAGTACTCCCTTAAATTTCCATAAAAGGACTTGTGCTCTGGGGTGGGACCCCAGTCCTTGGGGAGATGGACCAAGAACAGAGCTCTGAGAAGTGCCCTGAGTGTACAAGCTTCGGGGGGCGCCTTAGGGCAAGGACAGCAGAGAGGAAGCCACAGGAGGAGACTTGTGCATCATCAGCCTAGCTGCTCTGTCCTTAAAACCTAAGGTTTCTTTTACATGGTGCAATCTCCCCTTGTTGGGCCTGTTTCTGAAGGAGAATTTGAGCCAGATTTTGTGACAAAGTTTTCCATAAAAGTCGTGTGGTGGTGGGAGCTTATTCCCTCAATGAAGAGGTAGGAAAGGAGGTGCCTGAGTGACACTGTGCAAGGACCTCCACTTGCAGTCCACTGGATGCTAAGGTGTCCTTCCAGGTGAGCAGCGAGGAGAGCAGAACATGCAGATGCGGGTGGCACAACGCGGCAGACCTCTCAGCTGTCCAGAGGACTTCTGAGAACAACCTGGCTGGAGGGCCTGCTTGAAGACAGATAAGTGAAGCGTCGTACTGCTTTCTTGGGGTGCACATCTGGAGACCTTGAGACAGTTACACCCCTGCACCCAGAGGAAGCCAGGTGCTGTGCCACACGTGTTTGAGGGTAAGATGCTGTCCCTGGCCTCGAGAAGCTCACCTCTGGGCTCCTGCCCCCTGAACCTGAGCAGAGAAGAAAGTAAGAAGGAGCTTGCTCACTGGTGGGACTCTCTGAAGGCAAGGGCTGAGTTTTACCATTGTGATTAGCGCCCAACTGGCAGCCAGTAAATAACTAAAGGCGTGAGGATCAGAACTTTAATTTTGTTATTTATGTGCTACCTTGAAATATAAGATCTGCTACTCTATTTCTGTTACTTTTTTCATATAAACTAATGAAGGGTGATTTGAAGGAGATGAACTTATGCATGAGGAATGGAATTGAATAGTCTCAGATATATTGGTTCCATGCCTCTAAACAAAGGCTGCAAATATTTCCCTCCCCATCAGAAGCCATGAGGAAATTGAGGCTTGTGATATCTAGGTGAATTTTGGAAACTCATAAAAGGAGAGATTAGTGTAAACCAGACTAGGGACAACCTTTTCTTCCTGAACCGCCTATTCTACCACAAGGTGCAAACTCCTGCTGAGAGAGCAGGCGTTGGCTGTGGTGTAAGACACAGGCAGGATTCCAGATCTAGGCTCCAAGAAACTATGCAATTAAGACATCATGGATTGGGACTTGGGAAGTGGGGGGTGCTAAGGCTCTATTTTACTTATGTTTATCCCAGCACGGTTAATTACTTCTCCACATGATTTTCCAAAGATGCTTAAAACATCTCAATGATCCTCAGCATGCAACAAAGGAATTCCCACTACATTAATATCTGGATACTGACCAGTCCACACATGCAGCCTTTAAGCTTGCTAACATTTGTCCATGAGAAAATGTAGTCCAACTTACAAAAAATTGATGCAAAAAGAGCTTCAGAAATAATATAAAAACTTAGTTCCACTTGATGAACACTCTGTGAGAGTTGTCTTAAGAAGATTAGGTACTCCTGCACTTTGTGAGATTTCAGAGGAAATGGAGGGTCTGAATAGCCATTTCCGAAGCAACAAGGGGCAGAGCCAGGATGGGGGTTAGGGAGTGAGGCTGCAAGAGATGCTGTCAAGTTAGTTGAGAAGGGGCTGGTTCAAGAAGAACTGGTTCCAGAATAGATGGTTCCGGAAGATCTGGTGCAAGAAGAGCTCATTCAGGAAGAGATGGTTTAAGAAGAGATGGTTCAAAAAGAGATGGTGTAAGAAGAGCTGGCTCAGGAAGACCTGGCTCAGGAAGTCTGGCATAGCATGTGTGTGAGATGATGGGGAGGAAAGGAAGGCTGCGGGTGGAGTTTGAACATGTGAGCCAGGGAGGTCAGTAGAGGGTTGAGTCTGAGAACTGTGAACAGGAAGGTTAGAAGTTGGGCAGAGGGTAATAGGAGATGAGTAGGGGAGAAGATACATTGTTTCCTGGAGGTAAATCCACAGGCAGTGTTTCCGTCAGAAAAAGAGTAAAGAGAGAAAGGAACCCAAAAGCTATGACAAAGGCCAGCATTAGAGCTACAGGCATGTGAATCATATGCTTGAAGTGAGATTTGCACCATGGGATTCACTCGCTGAGTATGTGTTTGTTGAGGGTTTACTATGTGCTGTGCATGTACCAGGTGCTGGGGAGACCACAGCGAGGAAAACAAAGTTCTCGTCCTCCTGGAGCCACACGTGGCTGGTCAAGGGAGGTGTTTGATACACACGTCACATAAGGGGTTGCTGGGATAGGGCGTGGTTGCTATGGTACTTGTTGTGCTCAAGGCAGGCCTCTTGGGGAAGCTGGAGTCTGGGGAGGGCCTGAAGGAGGTGTCAGAGTGTGCCGGGCAGCAGGTAAGGAACTGGTCATGGAAAGGCTCTCAGGCGGGATGGGGGCTGGGGGCTGGCTCGTGCTTAGCAGGAAGCCAAGGAAGATGGGCGAGGTCAGCAATGGAGAGTGAATGCAGGTGAAATCAGACCTGTGTGTGCAGGTGTGTGCCTGGGGCAGGTCATGCCAGGCATTGTAGATTCCTCCGGAGACCTGGGTTTTTAATTTGGAGTGAGATGGGGAGCAATTGTAGGGTGTAAAGCAGAGTGTCACATGTGGGAAAAACTATCAGGATAAATCACTATGGAAAGTAATATCCATGTAAGTGTCTGATATTCTAACTTTGTCCTGCTTTTATGTCACTCTTAAGAAGGCTGTCTAGAATGACGTAGAGAATCTTTTTTTTTTTTGTATTTTAGAAAAGAGAAAATAGTTATTCTTTTCTTTATAGATTTTGTAGAAGTTATGGATAAAGTTATCAACAAGTTCTGTATTTATTGTGGGGTTTATCTTTGATGCTCTTCATATTTTTCTTCAGTTATTGATCGATTCAGTGTTTCTAATTCTTGAGTCCATTTTGGAACTTTATAGTTTTCAGGAATATCATTATACTTAGATTTAAAATGGTAGCACAACATTGTAACATAAGTAATGACACTGAAATATAATACCTAAATATTTTAAAAAGGGAACGTTTAGGTTGTATATATGGTAACCAAACAAAATTTTTTTAAAAAATCCATGGAACTGTACAACACAAGTAGTGAACCCAAAGTTAAACCATGGACTCTGGTTAATAGAACAACTATAAAAGTGTGCTTCCTCAACTTCAATTAAGGTTTTACACTAATGCAAGGTGTTAAAAATAGGATGGCGTATGCAAATCCTGTATTATGCATGATTATTCTGAAAACCCACAACTTCTCTAATAAAGACAAAAGCAACTTATTGGTATATCATTTTACAGAGCAACCTCATAATTAAAAATAAAAACATTTTCTATAGTTTATATCCTCTTTGTGTATCTTAAATTTGTTGGTATCGTTTCTTCTCATGAACAGGCTAGACAAAGTTTTATCTACTTCATTAGTGTGTTTGAAGTTCCAATCTACTTAAACTATTAATTTCAATTTTGCCCTCACATTTTCTTTGTTTTGGTGTTATATTTAGAACTTCTGAGTAAACTTTTGTTGAAGTGTAACAAGTTTAGAGGAAAGTGCAAAACTTCTTGGTGTTCTGCTCACAGGAACTTCGCAGACTGAGTACTAGCTGGGGCAAATCTGTAGTTGACTGACTGCCCAGGAGAAAGAAACAGTAGCCCCCACATCACAGAAATGTCCTCTTTTCTGTCCCTATCACTTGCCCTTCCCTACTCCCAAGGCCAACCATGGTCTTTATTTTTGACCCTGAGAGTAGCTTTGATGTTTAGAGTCTGTTTGAATGGAGGCGTGATGCATGAACCCAGTGGTATCGGGATCCTTTCAATCAAAATTACCTTTTCAAGATGGAGTCATGGGGTGCATGTGTCAGCACATCATTAATTCTTATTGTTATATAGTGTCCCATTGTATGAAAATGTGTCAGACTATTTATAAATTATCCTGTTGATGAGTAATTTAGTTCTTTCCAGGCTTTAACTATTATGAATAATGCTGCCATGACCATCTTTTGTGTTTTTGTTGTTGATGTTAAGATTTTCTTTTCTCCAATAAAACAGATCTTCTTTATCTGTGCACTTTAATTTCAGACAAAATAAATTTAAAAAAACTTACAATATGCATCATCCAACCCCACTGTTGAACGGAATGGGCCTCATGGTCCTTGCATCCTGCCCTAGACACCAGGAGAGGAGAGAGATTAAAATTCCTGCTAGACATCATAGGTGGAGCCAGGAGGGACAGAGCCACTTGGGCTGCTGAGCGAGCAGGGGAAAATTATACAGTGGGTATAAGGTTAGTGGGTAGAAACTCCTATCTGGTTCTTGCATCTTCGTCACCCTCAACAAGGGGATCTCATCAGGAACAGCAGTACGGGGCTCCTTTGCTATCATTTCATCTTCATCAAAGCCTAAGCCTAGTTTGATCATGTGGTAGATGTGGTCTATGTAGGTCTGGGGGTCCTCAAGGGAGAAGCCAGAGGACAGCAGTGCAATTTCAAACAATAGTGCCACCAGGTCCTTGACTGCCCTGCCATTCTTGTCTGCCTCAGTCTTCTGCTGCTGTGTCTCCACAATGGGGTGGTCAGGGTTGACTTGCAGGTACCTTTTGGCCATTATGTCACCCGTTGTAGAGTTGCCTCAGAGTGCCTGGGCTTTCATGATCTGCTCCATGTTGACCATCCACCCACACATGCTAGTTACACAAGCCTAGAGGGTAAAGACACAAGCCTATTGAAGACTGTCACTTTTTCAATCATTTTATCCAAGGTTTCCTTCGTGGGCTTGCAGAGGTTCTCAAACTTGACTTTGCTCTCCTTCATTTTCTTCTTATTCTCTTCATCCTTGGGTAGTTCCAAGCCTTCCTTGGTAACTGAAACCAGGTTCTTCTCATCAAACTCTTTGAGCTGCTGCATGCAATACTCATCAGTAGGCTCAGACATATAGACCACCTCAAAGCCCCACTTCTGCACTAGCTCCACAAAAGCAGAGCTGGCCACGTGCTCTTTGCTCTCACCAGTGATAATAACAGATGGACTTCTGGATCTCCTTCATGTGAGAGACATATTCAGAAAGAGAAGCCATCTCATCTCCAGACTAGGAGGTATGATAACACAGCAGCTTAGAAAGGTGTCTCTGGATAGTGGAGTCCTCATGGATTCCAAGCTTCAGGTTTTTAGAGAATTCCTCGTAAAATTTCTTGTAGTTCTCCTTGTCTCCCATCAGCTCAGAGAAAAGCTCAAGGCACCTCTTGACAGTGTTTTGCAAATGGCCTTTAAGATTTTTCTCTGCTGCAACACTTTGAGATGTTTAGGGGCAGGTCCTCAAAGTCAACCACACCATGAATGAAGCTGAGATTCTCTGGTATCAGTTCATCACAGCTGCCCATGAAAACACACGGCAAATATAACATTCGATGCTCTTTTTCTTGTTTTCAAAGAGGTGAAAGAATGTCCAGCAGGGCTGAAGAACAATACTCGAAATTCCAACTAACGTTCCACAGAGAAGTGCCTGACTGCCAGGTGGTCTTCCCAATCATTAACAAGATTCTTGCAGAATTGTCCATTTTCTTCCTGTGATGGCATCAGGGTTTTAGTCCAAATGGGCTTGGTCTTGCTCAGTTTGTAATCAATGTACTTCTCCTTAATCTTCTTGGTTTTCTTCTTCTGTACTTATCATTATCATCTTCCTCATCTGAGACTCCATCATCAGTCATGGGCTTCTGTTCATCATCCTTATACTCTCCTTTCTCACCTTCCTCTTCCTCTGCCCCATCATCACTGATTTCCTTCTCTCATTCCTTCTCCAAATAAAGGGTGATAGGTGAGACACTCACTGACATGTGAGTGCTTCTTCACCACTTCTTTAACCCACATCTGTCTAGTCTTTAAGTACCCTGTCTGGTCTTCTTTAAGGTAAAGATCATTTTGGTACCCCAGCCAATAGGTTCCCCATGGTCAGCACAAACAGTGAAGAAGTGCCCAATGAAAGACTCCCAGGCATACTGCTTATCATCATTGTGCTTTGTGATAACAATCACTTTCTCTGCCACCAAGTAGGCAGAATAGAAGCCAACACCAAGTTGCCCAGTCATGGACATGTCTGCAACAGACTTGATGCTTGGTACCAGACTTGGCAATGGTTCCCAAACTACTTATAACATCAGCGTTGGTCATGCCAATGCCTTTATCCATCAGAATCAGGGAATATTCCTGGAGACTGGGGATGTTGTCAATTTTCAACTCTTTACCACTATCCAACCTAGAGGAGTCTGTCAGGCTGTCACAGAAAATATTGAAAGCATCAGAAGCATTTGGGTTGAACCCTTGAAGGAAAACTTCTTTGTTGGAATAGAAGGTATTGATGATGAGAGATGTAAGTCAGACAATCTCTGCCTGAAAGGTGAAGGTCTCTACCTCCTTCTCTCCATGGTGTACTTCCTTGAGCATCTTAAAGGGAATGAGTTGCAAATACCAGAGAGCACAGTGAACAGGGACTGAGTCCAGCTTACATGTGGCAGAAAGGCTGGGCAGGGGTGACTCAAGAGAGCAAGATTTACTTTTTTTAAAAAAATCATTTTTATGGAGAAATCGCTATAAACATGCAGTCCATCCACAGTATACAATCAATGGCTCACAATATCATTACATATTTATGTATTCATTGTGATGGTCATTTATAGAATACTTAAATCACTCCAGAAAAAAAATAAAAAGGAAAAACTCTAATATCCCATACCCCTTACCCCTCCCTCTCATTGACCACTGGTATTTCAATCTACCCAATTATTTTTTATCCCTTATCCCCACCATTATTTATTTATTTTTCCTAAATTTTTTTACTCATCTGTCCATAACCTCGATAAAAGAAGCATCATACACAAGGTTTTCACCATCACACAGTCACATTGTGAATGTTATATTTTCATACAATCATCTTCAAGAAACAAGGCGGGGGGGGGCCAAGATGGCGGCTTAGCAAGGTGCGCGTTTTAGTTCGTCCTCCAGAACAACTACTAGATAACCAGAAACAATACAGAACAGCTCCCGGAACCACGATAGTGACCGAACACACAGCGCGCCCAGAACGGGAGCAGCTTAGACCGACGGCAACTCGCCGGATCTGTGAGTTCCCCAAAGCCGCGGCGCCCAGCGCCCGGCGGCCAGCGCCCCTCCCCCATAGGCGGCTTCGCGGAGAGAAAGGAAACAGTAGCAGGGACTGAATCCAACCAAGCGCCAATTGTGGCATTAATAAACAAATTCTGACTACGAAAAATAGGCCCCAGCTCACGCGAAACCGGGCAAGTCAGAAGTCGCTTATTGGGCTAACCGAAAAAGAGGAAAGGGGACA
>PVIY010062243.1:0-10935 GCA_004026745.1 Myrmecophaga tridactyla | reverse complement strand
TCTCCCTCCTCACTCAGCATGGCCAGCCTTTGTCACTCAGCCCTTGGCTTGCCAGCTGCCGTCACCCTGTGTGGTAGTTAGATTCACTTGTCAACCTGGCCAGGTGAAGGCACCTAGTTCTGTTGCTGTGGACAGGAGCCAATGGTACGTGAGCCTCATCTGTTGCTCATTACATCTGCAGTCGGCTAGGAGTTGTACCTGCTGCAATGAATGATGTTTGACTTAATTGGCTGGTGCTTAAATGAGAGAGCTCAACATAGCACAGCCTGAGCAGCTCAGCATACCTCATCTCAGCACTCGCAGCTCAGCCCAGGCCTCTGGAGGTACAGAAAGAAATCACCCCGGGGAAAGTTGTTGGAACCCAGCAGAGATCACCCTGTGCCTCCCCACGTAAGAAAGAACCTCAGTTGGAAGTTAGCTGCCTTTCCTCTGAAGAATGAACGAGATAAATCCCCTTTTATTAGAAGCCAATCCATCTCTGGTGTGTTGCATTCCAGCAGCTAGCAAACTAGAACACTGTCTCCTTGGGCTCCCTCCTTCAGGAAGCAATGCCCTCACTGCCTGAGCCACTCCAGGAAAGCCCTGCTCTGGAAAGCCTCACAAGAAGACACAGGCTTATTGGGAGGAGACCTCATCTGCACTGGGGTGTCAGGGACCAGATCTAAACACTGGGGAAATAACTTTATCCTTCTGAACCTCAGCCTCCTCACCTGTGCATGGGGTTCTGATTCCTTCTCCCCATGGGGGTGAGGGTTCCCTGATGTGATGGTGGGAAAGCACTGGGCAAACTGGAAAGCACCCTGCGTGTCCGGGGAGAGCCTCTACAGTTTGCACATCCAAGTCCATATTCGTGGGGTTGGTTCACACTCGGCTGTCACCTCCTTCCTGCCTGATTCCTTCCTCCTCTCCCCTCAGATGCGTCCTGTGCACTGACATTTCAATGACACTTGCCTCCTGGCTTCTTCCCGCCTCTGTGCTCCTGCTCACCCAGGCCCGTCCCCCGCCGTGCCCTCGCCCCACTTCTCTACTACTCATTACTGCCTGTTGAAATCCTGCCTGGGAACAGTGGACCTTTTTGTAAACCATGGACTATAGTTATACAAATGTTCTTTCATGAGCTGGAACAAATGTGCCACATTAATGCAAGGTGTTAATAATAGGGGGGTATATGGGAACTCTGTATTTTATGCATAGTTTTCTGTAAACCTACAACTTTTCTAATAAACACAAAGTAATCAACCTCCTCAATTAAAAAAAAAAATCCTGTCCACGCTCAATGTCATAGTAACTTTCTGGTAACGAAAGCATTGAATGGAATTATCGTCTCATCAGCATAGACTAGAGCCTCCTGCACGCTGGACCCTGCCTATGTAGCAGCCCCTGTGGGCCTGGCGTGAGAACACGGAGATGACGGGTGGGTGCTGGTTCCTCTCTCCTTCCCCCCCGGCATCTGGAACACCATGGCAGGTGCCCATGGGGTGCCAGCGACATTTGTGTTTAGTCATGGCATACAGCTAGTACAATTGCACATGTCCTATACTCCAAAAGGTCCAGATTTTGGATTTAATGCTTGGAATACTGAGTAATCTTAATTTCAATTTTATGATCTGTAAGTGAAGTCAGATGGGGCAATGGAGCATGTGCTGGGGGCTTGGAGCTTTGGCTCATGAGTGGGCCTGCCTCCACCATCTCCCTTCTCCCCTGCCTCTGGCTCCCTGGGCACCCCAACTCCCCAGCTTCCTCCTCCCTGTCCCTGTCCCCCCCCCATTCCCCACCCGCAGCAGGGGCCTGGGCCTAGGGAAGGCTGGGGCTGGGCGTGCATGGCCCACGGTGTCTGGGGTAGGCATGGCTGTGGGCTGTCCTTTTTCTCGGCTGGCCGTGTCATAGAACATTCGGTAAGTGACTTGGCAGGAGCGAGCCTTTTACCCATCCACATCCATTTACCTGGTGCATTCCGGTGTGGTGACTGGAGCCCTTGGAGGTCTGTCTGTCTGCCCTGGGTTGGGGCAGCCGGTGGTGGGAAGGGTGGATGCCTGGCTCAACTTCCCTCCCCCTGCTGGGGCATATACATCGGTGGTCTGGGGACTGGCAGCCGGTGGGCCGTGTGCTCCAGGGGCCCTGATCCTGTAGAGGAGGGAGACAGACCAGCTTTCAGGTGATGTGAGCTGTGAAGGCAGCCTCTGCGGGCAGAACGCTGCAGGAAGCAGGGCAATGGATTCTGGGGAGCCTGTGGGAAGAAACCACCTGGTTTGGGAAGGTGTTGCCTTTTAGCCCTGGATTGCTGGGTGGGAGAAGTGGTAGTGTTTCCTAAGCTGGAGCTGCCCATGAGTTCTGCAGGGGACGGATCAAGGCAGCTTCACGTGTATGGGGTGAGGGGTGGTCCTGGGCTGCCCAGGAGACACCTGGAGGTGGCTTCTCTCTGTTTCTTGGAGCCCTTCATCAGATTACGTGTTTCAGGGGTCAGGCCCCATACTTGGTAGGCTCTGTCTACACTCTCAAGTGAAGAAGAGATGGTCCTTTCTGGGTAGCATCATCCAGCTGGAGGTGTGGCCTCTACCTTGTTTATCCCACATCCCCAGGCCCCCAGCCTGGCCACATTCTTGCCGTCCCTCAGGTCCAGGACAGCCAGCTCTGGGAGGCAGAAAAGGCAGAGCTGGATGAGGTCTTCAGCATGATTGAGTGAGACTTTCCATTGGACAGATGAGGAAAATCGAGGCTGAGACAGGTGGGGGTGTAACTGGTCCTAAAACCTATGGCGCGATAGAGCCAAGAGGGTTTGGAGTCCTAATACCAAGACCCCTTGTCTTCCTGGCTGCAGATCCTTGGGGGCTCAGACAGAACTATGACCGACTGTCTCAGGGACTGGGGCCTGGTGAACTGAGGACTTGAGACCCCAGTTCTCTGATTCCAGCCTCATTGTGGGGGTCAGGGGGACTCTTTCCAGCTCCTTCAGTGTTTGGGCTTTCAGTCAGGTTGGGGAGGGGAATGGTGTGTGAGAGTGGACTCTGGGAAGGATTTTGAGAGGGAAGGGAGCTTGGCCTTTGCTCAGTCTGGCCCTACACTGGCCCTTGGGACCCCAAGCTGACTCTTAAGGGTTGGTGCATATGGTGGGGGTGGGGTCCTGAGAATTGAGGCTTCAGAGGAACAAGAGGCCTTCATGGAAGAAGTGACCTGGGGTTGGTTCTCAACCCAGCCCAGGGGATACAATGGATTTTGACAAACAAAGGTGGAAATGCTGGCAGGCCCTCCAGGCAGAAATGTTTTTTGCTGACGTGGGTAAAGATATGGAGCTGTGCTGCGTGGGGTGGATGCAGCAAAAGTGATTCAGGTGATAAAGGGAGGCAAGAAGTGGTGGGAAAATGCTGGAAAGGTAGGCAGGGGTCACTTTGCAGAGATGCTTGCTTCAGGCTCAGAATGTGGTCACGGGAGCTGCTGGAGGGCGAAGGGTTTGAAGTAAGAGTGGCCTGGCCAGGGCTAGCTTTGGAAAGATTAATCTGGCAACACAGGAGGCAGAGGAATCAGACAGGTCAATGAAAATGCCGGGAAAGTGAGTATTTGTTGAGCTGACACTTCCTTCGGCTGCGGGTGGATGTGGTGTGTAAATGAGAAGGAACAACCTTGCTGCAAAGCCACCAGGCAATAAACGTCAGGAGCCTTGAAAAGTTTCCTCTCTTTTGATCCAGAATTCTCCCGTGGTGTATTATAAGGAAATGATCCTTACAGAAAGAGTCGGACGAGCTTTGACCACGAAGATGTTCATTGCAGCAGTAATTATAATGGTGAAACTTTAAAATTGTCCACCAAGAGGATGATTGTAAAGCCAACCGTGCCATAGCCTCTCAGTAGAATATTAAATACCTGTTGAAATGATGTTTACGGAGATTTTGTAACTTTATTGGGGAACCATTTATTTATCCTTCAACGTGAATCGCAGAATGTGTATTCTATACTTCTTTATCATTTATTCATCCCTCTGATGAGCCAGCCATTGAGCTACATATGGAGAATAATGAGATAAATGACAGTCCCAGCCCTCAAAGAGCTACTTTAATTGATCTCAATAGGCTAAGAAAAACAAGCATAGACATATACAAAATGTAATCCATGGTTTTCTCTTAGTGATGGGATTATAAAGGAGCTCTTTTCCTTCTTTATACTTGTTAGTGTTCTCCAAATTTTCAGTAAGGAGCTTGTATTACTTTCATAAAAAGAAAAAAAAATGCTTTTCATTAAAAAGAAAGAAGCTATTGCAGTGGTCCGACGAGATGGGCTGAGATGGGAGGAGTTCTGTATTGGGGCAGTGGGGGGAGGAGGGACGGGGTCTCATTGATTCATTCAACAAACATTGATTGAGGAGCATTGTTTGAGGCCTGGGGACGTACCAGGAACAGCACAGAAACCCTTGCCACTGTGGAGTCTAATTTCTGGTGGAGAGAGAGGGGATACCGAGATAGACCCCACAGAACCTGATTAATTGTGGGGACGAGGGAGGGAAGAGAGTCCGGCTGACCTCAGGTGCCATCCTTCGGGGCAGGGGATGCAGGAGGAGCAGTTTCCGGACCTTCACTTTGGCCACGATGAGTGGGTGGGAGCTGGGAAACATCAGCAGGAGATGCTCAGCAGGCAGTGCTAGAAGCAGATCAAGAATTTAGGGTTGAAAGCTGGCGGCTAGAGATGGAGATTTGGCAATTATCTACGTGGACATGATGATCCCTGCTGACCCTCGGAGGACAGAAAATGTGTACAGAGAAGGCCAACAGCCAGCAGGCTGCTGCTTCACCAAGGTGAGAGGAGAAGACAGAGGTGAAAGGGTCAGCGGAGAAGCCAGGCCCTGCCCTCCCCAGGTGCTGACATCACGGTTCCATGCTTGGCTTTGCAGAAGAGCCGTCTATGGCCGGGGCAGGGGGGCGGCATGAAGCTCTGGGGAGGGGGAAGGAAAGAGGCGGCCACAAGTGGCCTCCTCCCCAAAACGCAGTGTCTGGTCACCAGTGGGGAATCTGTGCTCATGTTTCTTTTCTTTTCCTGCAGGTGAAGGGTCTGCGCCCTGCACATCCAGCGTCCTCCAGGAGAAGCAGCGTGAGTTAAGCCTGCCCTCCCCCCAACCTCCCCCAGGAGTCTTTGCTTCCTCTGGGCTGGGCCCAAGCTCCCTGGACCTGAAGTCCCGCCTGTGTCCATTCAGATCAGCACCATCTCCTCTGCAGGCGGGATCTGGGGGCCTAGGGGTCACTCGCCCACATTGGGGCCCCTCCCTGCTCTGTACACTGAGCCCCTCAGGTTCCCGGATTCCCCCGGACTTGGCAGCTCTGGTTTCAGACCAGTGTGAGGGGGCTGAGGCTGGTGGGGCGAGAAGGTGAGCCCCCAGAGCAGACGGGCCCCTGGAAAGCCTCGTAGGTGTCGTTTGCATGTGGGCAGAGAGAGAAGGGCAGGGAAGGGGAGAAAGCCCTCGTGTGCCTTTGAGACAGTCTCCCCTGGGTGGTATAGCACCTGGGAACCACGGAGGGTGGTGGCCGAGGTCGGAGGCACCTGTTCGAGGCCGTGCCAGACGTTGTGTAAGAGACCATCTCTGCAGAGCCCGGGCCCTCCCAAGCCCTCGCTGTCCTTTGCGTCATACTCTCCAGGTTTCCTTCTGCCTGGGTTGACTTGGGGGAACAAGCACAGCATTGGACCTGAGGGAGACCTGGTAAAGACACGCCAATTTGCTGACGCAGTAACCTCAAGACATCTAGTTGTGCCCTGTCTGAGCCGAATGTGCTTTTTTTTTGCTGTTGGTGGAACTGAGTTTTGCAGAGCCTGGGGTCAGAGAAGGGAGTTTAACTGCGTTTGGGGAGCGTGTGCTTTGGACTTCAACTACTCTCTCGTGCAGTTTGGGGCTCAGCCCTGCCTGCCCATCGCCTCCCCAGGCTCGAGCCCAAGGCCTTGCTCCTGCCTCTTCTGGTCCTCAGATGCTGTTCTGATGAAGTGCAGGGTGCCTGGGCCGCCAGCTTCGCCGGCCCAGGGTCCAGCCCTGAGTGGGTGGGCAGAGAGACCTCCTGGGAAGCTTTCCAGGTTTCTAACATTCGGTGGCAGTGCAGAGACAAAGCCCCTCAGGGGCTGGCAGGCAGGAGCACCGCTGTGAGGAGCCCCCAACACCCCCAAGGCCCTGGCCGGAGGGCACAGGCGATGGGCAGGGCAGGGCAGAGAGAGGCCGGTTTTCTTTCCTGAGCCCCCATGGGCTGTGAGGGGCTGCGCCCAGTGCCGGGAAGATGTCTCCACATTCCTCAGGAACGCGAGAGAGGGAAAGACCCCAGATCATTCTTTCTGGGACTCTGGGAAGAGGAAACCACAGAAGCAGGGTCCGAGTGAGGTGCACTCGGGGACCTGTGCAGATCCCCGGGGACAAACAGAAAGCTCGGCTTTCTGCAGATGAGCCGAATTAGCGAGAGCTTTGGTTCCTTCCGGACCTGGCTGGAAAATCGTGTTGAAGTAGAGGCAATGTCTTTTTTTTCCTCTCTCTCTAAGTTGTTGGTTATGGGTTTAGTCAGAATTACATTGCTGAAGGCTGTCATCAAATTCTGCTTCTCAAGCAGATTCTTATTTAGTAAAGAATAATTGTAGGTGCACAGAAGGATTTTGGAGCTGAATTAGAAGCTCAGAAGTCATCCAGGCCATTTGCTCCCACTTGTGGAGCCCCATACTTTCAACAAGGAGAGAAACAACAATGCTGCAATGTGTTTTTCCGTAAAGTTGAATGTATTCAATTGAGAAGACTGCTTTTTGTCCCACGATTGTGTCCTCCCTACATTTCTGGCTTTAAAATACTATTTCTTTTATGAAATGATGATGATAATTAATAGTGGTTTGTCTATTTAATCTGAAACTGGGAAAATAAAAGTCCACAACCCAGAATAAAATAAAAAAAACAAAAGAATAGAAACAACACCTTACATTTAGAATGTGTTTCCCACTCACAAGGCACAGCTGTGTATATTATCTTATTTAATATTTCTACTTGTTTTTTGCAAACTCACTCAAACCAAATTGTGGGGTGGTACAGATTGCCCAGGCCCAGCAGTTAGAAAACTCTGGCCCTGCCTCTAAAGCATCCGGGCTGTAAAAGTGTAGAGCCCCAGGTTCGAGGCCCAGCTCCTTTGTTTACTAGCTGTGACGCTTTGGACAAGTTACTGAATGTCTCTGATCCTTGGTCTGCTGAGCTGTGGAAAGACAACCATAATGTTCACCTCCTAGGGCTGCGGAGGGGCCCAGAGACCAGATGTGCATGTGGCAGACTCTGCAGCTGCCTCAGCTGGGCCTCCTTTATTATTGGCGGTTTGGATGAGCCTTGGAAACTCAAACACCTGGTGCAGATGTGAGGGCTGAATCTTATTATGGCAGGAAGCGCGTGGACTCTCCTGGCCCTGTGGCTGCCTCGTTGTTTTCACAGAGCTGTATCCACACGAACCTGAGTCCCCAGAGAGCCCTCCTGAGCTGGCCAGAGAGCACTGGGCTCCTCCATTGGTGACCAGGGGCCGAGGCCTGCACAGGTTTCTCAGCTCTCGTGCAGGCAGGAATTTGCAAGGCCTCCTCTGCAGTGGCCTCGGGGTGGGGCGTGAGGGTGGAGGTCCTGGAATCCTTCCTCCCGCCTGACTGCCAGACAGTCCTACGCCTTCATCCTGCTTTTGGACAGATGGCCTGGTGGCCTGCCACTGCTGGCTTGTGCTTGCTGTGGTCCATCATTGTCATTCACTGTAGTTTTGTTCCAAAAATTCCCCACAAACACTGAGCTAGCAAATCCTAAACCATTGCCCCTGGAGAAACACAGGGTTGGTTCCCTGTGAGTCTCTGCTCACAACATTTTTGTCCGCTGATCAGTAGATAGCCTTGTTTTTTGTGTGCTTCTGTTTAAAGACGCCTTATTTAATGTCAGCTTTTGATTCATTAACATCAAACTCGCGGCCAACAGCGCTGTAACTCATATCTGAAGGCGCCTCACCAGCCTCCTTACACTTAAGGACTCGGGACAGCCTGCAGCAATTTGCATGGGGGCCATTTTAAACAGTGAAATTACCCACAAAAAGCACAAAAACTGCGAAAAACGTGGCACTAAATATACCACGAGAAAGCACTTGTTTTACACTGTGAGACCTGAAACAAGAAGGCAGAATGTGGCCTTGTTGAACCTCAGCTGGCAGTGTGCACATCGGGCCACTCACATTTTTCACTGCTCTGTGCATGCTCACAGATGACCGCAAAATGCTGCGAGTATTGATTTTGGGGTTATAAATAAATTGTAGCGAGTTAGGCAACTTCACAAATAGGGTATCTGTGAATAATGAAGATAGACTGTCTTTGGAACCAGACTTGAGGAAGCCTAGGGCAGCACTGTGGGTAGAGGAGAGAGGGGACCTTGGAGTTGGGGGCAGGAGACTGGAGCCGCAGCCCCGGCCCGCTGTGCAGCCTTGAGTCCTCTCTGCGGCTTGGTCTGTGCAAATAGTCCTTCTAGCGCTGACATTCTAGGGGTTGCTCATCTTCTGTCTCTGCCTCTTTGTCTCCTGGTCTCCTTTGTCTGCAACTCTCCAGTTTCTGCCTTGCTTACTCTGCTCCATCCACACAGTGGATTTTTGCTGCATGGTCAACATGGTCTGGGGTACAGGGGACTCCAGGGAACGTACTACCTGCCCATCAAGCCTCACTCTTATTCTTCTATCCAAAGTGAATGGTACTGTTTTCCATGTAGGAAACTTGAGGAACTGTCTCAACTTCTCCCTCTTTTCTGGAGCCCTCCAGCAGAGCTCTCGAATGCATCCATTTCTCTCCACGCCCTGTCCCTTCTTTGGTTGGAGCCACCATCTTCTGTCTCCTGGACCTTTGCCTGCTTTTCTCACTGGTCCCCCTGCCTCCAGGCTCCCACACCTCAGTCCTTCCCTCAGATGGTCAGCGTCACCCCTGGTTCTGATGGCTCCCACTTGCTCTTCCACGAGTCCCCTCCAATGAAGGATGAAACTTGCCTCGTGCCCGTCAGCAGTCTCTCTTCCCTGCCACTTGACTTCTGGGAGGTGCATGGAGCTCTGTTCCCTTGGACCACCTGGGCAGCCTGAGCAGCCCACTGGTGCCAATGGAGAGTATAAGGACTGGCCTCCTCCATGTAAGATGCAGAAAGGACTTGGTCTTCTCCGAGTGACTCCCTCAGGGCCCAACACTCTTGGCCTCTATTCTCTCTGCTCCATTCCCCTTCCTGCCATGATCTACCATCATCATAGAAGAGACTGAAGGGAGAGCTGTTGGTTCATTTGGGGCAGTAATTCCACTCCTCTGCCTACAGCCCCAGTCCAGATGTGGGTACAGCCAGGCGGGGGGCCTGGAGCTCTCCCAGTTGACCTGCACCTGCCTCGCCCTCTCCATCCTCTTTCCTGCCCATCTCACCAGCTCCATGGTACTGTGCACTGTTCACTCTGTTGTCCTCTCTGATCTCCATTACTACCTGGGAGCTGAGAGGGGCTACAGGCATCACACCCATTTCACAATGAGAAAACGAAGACTCAGGGGGAATAATTGGCCTTTGCAAGGGAGGGGCTCAAATCGAGCCCTTTTCATCCATCAATCTGCACACTCTCCACAAAACCTTGAGATCCAAGATGTACCCAAGGCAGAAAATGGTTTGTGAGTTGGAGCTCTGTCCCCATCGGGGGGGGAGGCGGAGTCCATGGAAGGAAGACTTAGCTATTATATAGCCTCTGAGACTGACCCCTATCTGGAGCACAACAGTGAGTTGACACACGTGACTCAACCATGTTGCTTGTTAAATGGCTTAAGGACGGTGTCTGGCATAAGAACAGGTGGCTGCCCCCAGCTGTGGACGGGTCTGCTCATGGCCATGCCCGCGCATTACAACAGGGGCTCGGTAGAACTCTGGAGCTGCAGAGTGAGCTGTGCACAGGGAGAAACCGGCTTATCCGCAGACCAAGACCCCGGTAAAGGTCCAGAGTGAGCCCTAATCCTGGTCCCAGACTAACCCTTGGTCTCCATCCCGCACTGAACCTCTCCCCCCACCACCAGCTGAGCCCTGCTCTGTCCCAGGCTGGGTCCCGACTTCAGTCCCGGATTGACTCTCAACCCTGGCTCTGGACTGAGAATGAATCCTGACCCCATTAACAGTTTGTCAAACAAAACTGTGTGGTTGTCCCAAAGGGACTGAGGGCGACGACGTGACGACGTGGATGGCCCCACGCCCTCCTCCGCGGTGGGGATGCGGCTTCACCTCACCTCCTGCCGTTCCGGGTCAGCAGCGGGAAGGAGCGGCCGGACACCCAGGCCATTCCCCAGGGAGCTCCGCTCCCGCACACCCCTGGCCCCGGTGCCTCCCCAGGAGGAGTCTGCACACGAGTGTGGCTCCTGAAGCCCCCGGACCCCGGCCGGCCTCCCCCCTCCTCTGCCTGGTAACTGGTGTCTTTTCCTGGCCTGTGTGGGCAGCTTGCTGAGCACAGCTGCAGACGGGCTATATTTAGCCGGCTTTAATGAGCTCAGGGTGGCAGACGTCCGCCTTGGGAGCACTTTCCTTGCGCGTGTGTGCGTATGGCTGTGTTCAGCATGGCTCGTCCTTGTGTGTGTGTGTGTGTGTGTGTTAGTGCGTATGCCAATACATTCGTGCATTCATTTACATGCAGGACAAGTGTGTGTCTGTGTGTACTTTGTGAGTCTATCCGCTTAGTGTCTGTGCTTTGCTGGGGGTGTACACAGCTTCTGCCACTTACAGGGTGCAAAATGGGGACAATTCATTCCCTCCTTCATTCATCCATTTGTTTAACACAAGTTTAATGAGCATTTTTACACCGCAGCACCTTGATAGGCTCTGGGGTAAAAATGGAACAAAAAGGGCGGCTGCCGTGGCTCAGCAGGCAGAGCTCCGACCTGCCGTGCTGGAGGTCTGGAGTTCGATCCCTGGTGCCTCCTGCCCATATG
>PVIY010062242.1:0-10929 GCA_004026745.1 Myrmecophaga tridactyla | reverse complement strand
CAGGTGGACCTGAGCTTCCACCTGCCTCTTCTTGCCTGCCCGGCTCCGACAACGCTTCCGGAAGAGACAGAAACAGCAGCTGGAGATGAGGAGGCCTGAGACCAGCGCGACTGTGGCCAGGACCCAGGGGGGCACTGCAGAGGCCGGGGGGGGGGGGGAAGGGGGGGGGGTGACAAAGCAAATGAGACTCTGGGAAGGAAGCTGCACGGTTCCATCCAGGTTACACAAGGCGTTGGAAGTCCCGGCCTAGTTTTCCCTCCAGCCATTTCCCTTCCATGTTATTCCATGTTTTCCTTCCTACTGATTTCATCTATAAAACTTGTTTGGTGCTGGCGCCATCCAGATGTTCCTGCCTATTCATTCCCCCTCTCTCTATTTTTCCACCCCCATTCTAATGTCTGCTCAAATCCCAGTGCTTTTAGAAGAAGCCTTGCACTTCTAAACTGAAACCCCAGGCCTCAGTTTCCCCCTGTGTAAAGAGAAAGGAGAGGCAGACCTTCCAATTCACCAACCCGGGATCCCTTCCCCCCCCCCAGGATTCTTGATCGGATTCTGGGTTTTCTTTCCAATTTCAGCCCCGGATCCGACCTGTCGTCCCACCCGGGTTTTCTAGCCCGCCCGCCCGGCACCCCCAATCCGAGTCCCGCGCCGGGGGAGCCCGCGCGCCTCCTCTCCTCCAGCTCGGGGTCCCGCTCACCCGGGCCGTGGCTGATGCGACTGGAATCTGGGGGCGCATCGGGCGCGGGCGGCCCCGGGCTCGGGGGCTCCGGGAACATGGCGACGGCGTCCTACGGTCCTCGCTGCGGGGACACCCAGGGCCCCCAGCCCCCCCACTCCCACCCCAGGCAGCCATTGAGTCCTCGGAGCAACCAAGAACTTTGCTGTAGTTCCAGGCTACAGCGCGGGGGGTTGGGGTTCCAGGACCGAGCCTCCTCCCAAAGGGGCTCCCCCTCCCTCCAAGGCAGCCTCTGCGACCCCGCGACTTCGGCCTGCTCTCCGCCACCCCGCCCCGCCGCCCCGCCGCCCCGCACGAGCTTGGGCCGGAAGCGGGCGACGGAGGGCGTGGGAACCCCGGGGGCTGGCCCCGCCCGGGCGCGGTGGGAGCGCCAGGTGGTTGCCCTGGTAACGGCCTGTTGTCACGGCAACGAGCCGGCTTATGCGCAGAAGCTGATTCCGGGCTGGCAGGCTCGGTCCGCGCGTCCGGCCTGGGACCCCAGACCCGGAGTCCTTGGGGACGCACGGTGAGGAGGGGGCGGCCGGTGGCCCGTGCGTCCAGGCGCCGTCCGCCCGCGGCAGGCCCCCCTCCCCTCCCCAGTCCCGCCGGGGACCCTGCCCGCGCCCCCCACGTCCTTTCCGGCCTGCCGGTGTCCACACCTGTTCTCGTGCCCACCCCGCTGTCCGCGTCTCTCCGCCCCCGTGCGTGCCACTCCCTCGCCCGCGTCTCGCTCACCCTCGTCCGGGCCTCCCGCGCCCGCCCCGCTCCCCGGTGCCCACCTCCCCGTGTTCCCGTCCCAGGCTGCAGCTCTCCGCTCCCTCGGCCAGCCCCTCCAGGGGTGGCAGAAGCATGGGGCCCGGGAGGGGTGCCGGCGGCTCCTACCTGCTGGGCGGCTGGACCGGGCGCCCCAGGAGCCCCCGCCCCGGCCCGCGGGCGCTGGGCGCTGTCCGGGGTGCTGCTCGTGGCGCTCTGGCCGGGCGGGGCGGGGCGCGGCGGGAGGGAGCCGGGGTGTGTCTGTGCGTGCGTGTGTGTGTGTGTGTCTGTGTCTGTGTGCGCCCGCGCGCGTGCGCCTGTGTGTCCGTATTCGGCCTGGGTAGGCGGAAAGCCCCGCCCCTCCTCCCGCCCCCAGCCGGGAACCGCGATGGCGCCACGGATGTTTACCCTGGTCTCCCAGGATTTTCTGCCGTCGGGCATCCACCCAGTTCCCTCCGCCCCCCTACCGCGGACAGAACCAGGCCCCAGGCTCCAGGAGACCCCTTCTGGAGACCCAAACATCCAGGCCCCGGAGGCGAGCCGCAGCCCCCAGCCCCAGGCCCCGCGGCTGCAGCCCTCCTTCTCAGGAGACTCAGCCGGTTCAGCTTACAGTGGCAGGCGCCAAGTCTTGAGTCCCTGTAGCTTTCTCCTTAGGGCTCAGTATAATCTCCACCGCCCCCACCCCCATCCCAATGTTACTTCCAGACCCAGAAATCCACGGGGGCAACCTGCTCTGGGGAGAGCAATGATTTAATAAATTATGGGATAGAAGGAAAAACAGGTACAGGCAGTGAGGTGCAGGGGGACCTCAGACAGAGGGATTCATTTCAACTCCGGAGCTTACAAGACTGGTTTGGCTTTGCAAGTAAATGCTGGACAGGTTCCTGCCTGCCCTTGCTCCTCAGACGGCTGGAATTCTGGGCCATAATTCCCTCTTCCCTTGGAATTCCAGCCTACTTCCTTGAGACCCTGAAGCCTGGGATCCCTGTCTCCTCCTTCTTCAAGGAACCAGGAATATCAGGGCGCTCCTCTCAGGACCTGTCAGTTCAAGCCCTCCAGATCCTTTGCCCTGGGAAACAGGAGATGGGGCTCCGGGCCCTTTCCTCTCCCAAGGATCCAGGTATCCGGGCTCAAGTGGGCCCCAGAGCTTGAGCCTGGCTGGGCTGGGGTCTCAAGCCATCCTGCAGCTCAGGTCTCCCACTCGTGGGCCCGGATGGCGGCTGTGTTCTCGTAGACGAGGTCTGGCGGGGCCTCATACGTGGCCCCCTTCTCGGCTTGTTGGAGGAACCGCAAGATGCACTGGTGCAGAAACACGTACTGCGCCTGGGGAGGGGCCCGAGGCCTCCTGAGTCTCAGCCTGATTTCACCCAGGCCCCACAGCCCCCTCTCCCTGCACCCCCTCACCTCCGTCTGCACCATCAAGGGACGGCTCTCCCTCATCTTCCTCACGAGGTTGAAGGGCCCCAGGAGGCCCTCGGACTGCAGCTGCCGCAGCGAGGTATCCAGGGCAATGAATGTGCCTGTGCGGCCCACACCAGCGCTGCACGGGGGCAAGGGGGGCATCAGACCGCCGGAGGGGTGCCCGGGTCTGCTTACCTGGGGGGTCTGATCTGGGCGCACCCAGGGGCCATGCTATTCGGTGAGATTCCGGGGGGTCCCATTTAAGTGGGGTGTTCCTTAACACAGTAGAAGATCATGATGGTGCCTGTGTCTCGAGTAGTCCGTGGTAACCACCAGGCCCTGCGCTGAGAGCTTTGCATGCCTTAGTCGCTCCTCCCCAGCCTGGAAGTAGGGACTGTCACCCGCCCATTTTACAGACAAGAAAACAGAGGCCGAGGGAGGCCACTCAGCCACCAAGTGGCAGAGCTGGGGTTCATGCACAGGCCAGTAATCCTGACCCTATTCCACACGTAGGGGAAGAGATGACGCTTTCTTTGGGGGGGGGGCACCTCCAGCAGGGGCTGTCCAGGAATTGGGGCGCTCTCGGGGCCGGGTACAACAGAGAAGCTGAGAAGCCAGGGGGCACAGCCAGCAATGAATCCCAGCCCAGCCACGGACCGAGGGTGTAGGTGATGACTCTTGACTTCCTTGCAACGAAATGGGGGAATCTCTCTGCTGTGGGATTGGGGGGTGGGGTCATGGCTACGATGCTTCCATCATGGATCTGACACACAAGCAGAGGCCCCTATGTGCCTGCTCACAGCAAAACCAAAGCCCCAGCCTCAAAGGACTGTCACCCTGGACGGGAACTTCCCCTCACCCCCCAGAGGTTTACAAATTAGGTGACATCTGAGCCACGGAGGCTTCAGCCTAAACCAGTGGTGGGATCCCATCCATGAGCCCAAGGAAGGGTTTTAAATGGTTCCAAAATCTCTAGCTGCTTCGTCTTCCTGTCCCTTCCTTCCTGCCTGCCTTCTTCACCCCATCCACTTCTCCTCTTTCACTTTCTGCCTTTCTTTCCTGAGGACCCACATGACACCATTTTCTGAGCCTAAGGGGAGGCTTGGCCAGAGGGCAGGGCCCAAGCTGGGCCTCACCTGCAGCACACCACAGCCGGGCCTCACCTGCGGGGCCATGGCCGGGCCTCACCTGCAGTGCACACGGCTGGGACTCACCTGGGGGCCATGGCCGGGCCTCACCTGGGGGGCCATGGCTGGGCCTCACCTGCAGTGCACACAGCCGGGCCTCACCTGCAGTGCACGATGGTTGGGCCTCCCCCCACCACCTGGTCCAGCCACTGCCGTATCATCTTCCAGAAGGCCAGCAGGGGGTCTGGGGAGTGGGGCACGCCGTGGTCTGGCCAGGCCGTGTAGTGGAATTGACAGACAGACAGAGTCTTCTGCTCCTCCATCTAGAAGCGGGGAGGGTTGGGGGAGGGTGCGCTCACAGGCTCAGGGAACCTGGGGAGGGCCCCGGGCCACTGAGGCCCCTTGGGAGGCTGTGTAAAGAGCCTAGACCCCATGGCATGTTGGGTGGGGGGCTGCATGGAATCCGCGGGGTGGGGGGGCTCACGTGGAGAAGCTGCAGGCTCCTCACAGTCCAGTACTCCTGCACGTCCTCTCCGACCAGCGCTACCTGCAGGCACCCATGGGTGCAGGGCTGAGCGTCCAGAGGCCAGTACAGCTCACACTTCACCTGCGGGATGGCCGCGGGGTCAGACGGGAGGCCCCACGGGGAGGCTGCTCCTTCCCAGGGCTGCTGGGCTCGCCCCCACCCCGCGTGTGCACAGCAGGTGGTCTGCGGTGGAGGAGGGGCCAGAGGTCCTGGACAGGGTCCCGGGCAGGGCTGCCCCTCTCACCCGGCCGGACTCCACGCAGTTGGTCAGCATGACCAGGGTGCGGCTCTGCTGCTCCCACACCAGACGCCAGAAGTCGCCCACGGTGTTGGGGAGGGGGCCCTGGGCCGCGATGAACTCCCGGGTGCCGTAGAGGCCCTGGTGGGGGGGAGCGGGCGAGGCGGGAGGGCGTCCAGAGGGTGCCCTCGTCCCCAGTTGCTCCGGGCGGGTTCAGCGGCCCCCGGCCCCGCTCCCCGGCCCCCCTCACCTGCACAAAGCTGGCGTTGATGTAGTCGGAGCCCGGCTGGCCACGGAGGGGCTTCAGAGGCACTCGGGACCCATCGTCTGGGGGATGAGGGCAGCGTCAGCGGGGCAGCTGGGCGGGGAGACCCAGAGAGACAGGGTGCTGGCAGGGCAGGGCACGGGCCAGAGCCCCGAGACTCACAGGGCAGCACGTTTCGGTAGCGGTTCTTGGCGCTGTTCTCGGGGGCAGACGCCACCGCCTGAGTCTCGTTGTGACTCTCCAGGGCCAGTTGCTGGGGTGGGAGGCAGGGGTGGAGGCAGAGGAGGGGGGTTTGGGGCTGCAGCCCCTCCCTCTCCCTGCAAGGAGACCCCCCCAAAGCTCCGTGTTGGTTTTGATTGCGCCTTCCCCCCACAAAGCTATGCTCAAATCCGGGTCCGGGGTGCTCGCAATTAGTTCTAAAACCCTACTCAGATGCAGCCAAAACGAGTCCTTATCAGGCAGAGAAATTTAGACACAGTCTTAAGAGAAACCAGAGGAGAGAGAGACGGCCATGCCATGGAGGCACAGCTGTGTCTAAGAGCCCAGGATTGCGTCCACCCATCACCTGAGCCCCACACGTTGGGAGAGAGGAAGCCCTGCTGAACACTTGATGTCCGACCCCTGGCCTCCAAAACCACCAGACCCCAAACTCCTTGTGTCCAAGGCGACCCCCCGCGATGTATTTGTCGTAGCCGCCCTGGCACACCGAGACTTGCCTGCTTCCTCCCTCTGCTTCCCCATTGCACTCAGGGTCTCTGTAGCACCCCCAAAACAGAGCTTCTGCCTACCACCTAAGCCCTTGTCTTCGCCCACATCCTCCCAACCTGGGGATCTTCTTTGGGGCTGGCTGGAGAACCCATTGCTGTTTTAAGAGCTCAACGACTGAAAAGGATTATCAGGCGTGAGAATTTCTGTATCATCTAACAAGAGGTGTGTTGTTGCTTCTGTTGATTCCCAGTGGGTGTGGAAAGGTCTGGGGTGGCCCAGTCCAGCCCGCTTTTCTCTCACCCCACCTGGTACTCCTCCGCAAAGCCATAATTGCTGTCCTTTTCCTTCTCCCTGACCCAGTCAGCAAAGCCTTCAGCAGGGATGTCTTCTGGGAAGCTGTGGGGGGAGGGGGTGGGAAGGCGACTTCAACGTCTTTTCCTTCCCTCCTTGGGGCTTCCCCCACTTAAGGTGCTCTCTTTCTCCTGGGCTCTGAGCCCAACCTCCTCCTACCTTCTCAGGGGTCTTCAGCCCTCAGGTCAATATAGAGAAACGTGTATTGAGGTTGCTGATCTTAAAATGCTCAGTACATAGAAGGGGCCAGACTTGGAATGAAACAGGATCGATAATAGGTGGCAGGTGCTGAATATGACACATGGGCACTGGTGAAGATGGAGAGACACTGGCCGACTCTAGTGGGGTGGGGACGGTGGCTAAGACAGGTGCTAGGGCAAAGGAGAAACGGAACCTCACCTTCCCCCAGACCTGAACTTATTCTACGTCATGAATCGGTTTCCCATGGCCACTGCCTTGGTTTAGGACTCATCTCTTTGTGCCTGGTCTCCCAGCTTCCCTTTTACCAACCCAGGGTGGGCCTTCTAACATAGAGATTTGATGACTATTGGCCTAATATGAAAGAGGAGGGAGAGAGAGAGAAAGACATTTGTGAAAAGTTTCTCCTGAGCCTCAGAACTGTTGACCCAACTGTCCAAGTCTGCATTGGATGTCTACCTAGAATTTCAAATTTAACACGTGCACAACGGAGCTCCTCATCCTTTCCCAGAAACCTGCCCTCCCATAGGAATTAAGGGTGACTCCAGCCATCCAGTTGCTCAGGCTAAGATTCCTGGAGCCACCCAGGAGCCCTCTCTGAACCTCACACCACACAGCCATTCTCCCAGCAGACCCTGTTTTGTCAGCCTTCAACACGTACCCAGAATCTCACCACTTCCAACCATCCCCACCTCTATCTGCTCATAGGAGACAGTCGTCTCTTGTCTGGACTGATACAATCTTCTTCCCTGGCCTCCCTACTACTTCTGCCTTTGTCTCTTAAACATGTTGGATGGCGTCACTGGTCTGTTAAAAAACTCCCATCTCAGGGTAACGCCATCGTCCTTAACGTGCATGTACGAGGCCCTGGCTGGTACCTCTCTGACTTCGCTTCCTGCTCCTCACCTTTCCTTCTCACTGCTCAGTCCCAGAGATGCTCAGTCTTCCCTAAACACAACAACCGTGTCCTGATGCGGGTCTCTGCATTTGCAGGTCCTGCTGCCTTTTCCCCAGATGTCCACATGGCTCCTTCCCTTGCTTCCTTCAAATGTCATCTTCTTAGTTAAGTCTTTTCCTGGACACCCTATCTAAAAATTTAATTACCTCACCTTCCCTGCCCCTGAGTCCTGCTTTATTTGTCTCCAAGTACATGTCACGTGCCACGTCCTTCATTAGTCAGCTTGTTTCTTAATGCCCTCCTTGCTAGAGTGTATGACCCATGAGGGCAAGAACCTTTAATTTGCCAATGTTTCCTCAGCATCTGGAACAGTGCCTGATGCATAACTGATGTTCAGTAAATATTTCTTGAATGAATGAAATTCCCAGAGTTGAGATGGAAACTGCCTAGAAAGTGGAGGGTGGGGCTGTGGTCCCTGCTGCAGAGGCATTCTTTCTCTCAGAAGCACTTGGGTGCAGGATTCACTGTCCCTGCTCCCGGGACCTATCCAGCAACCAGAAGCAGCCCCCATCTTGATCTGACAGTGATTCCTTTGGGGCTCCCCAAAACTCTGCTTACCTGAACACCAGTTCCCTGGCAGCTGCTTTCTCCTGGCTCTTCTTTTTCCTGGGAAAAGGAATGGATGAAAGAGAGTGAGGCTGCGTCCAGAGACCCTCAGCTGTCCACCCCCCGCCAACAGGTGGTCAGTCCTTCCTTGAGTTTCACCTTCTCTTCAGGAAGAAAATCAGCAGGCCCACCAGGATGAGAAACAGGAGGACACCGACAATGGCCCCAGCAATGACCCCTGGGGACAGAAGGCATTGGCTGCTGTCAGAGCCCGAGCTCCTGTCTTCGTGCTCAACAAAGACTGAGACCAGGAACTTACAGGGCCACAGCCAGGGCAAGAGGGGGAAGGGAGAGCCTGGAAGATATCTGGCAGGTCCAATCCACCTGCCTCCCAGCTCAAAACCCACCTCCCACCCAACCTTTCCTCTTAGTCTCTCCGTCCTCCAGGAGCCTGGTCCAAGGACATCATTGTCCCCAGGCCCTGGTTGCTAAAGAACTGCCCCCTCTTCTCTGATCCAGTGTAGTGGTTTCCACCTGGGATTGAGTCTGCCCCTCTTCCCCAGCAGACCCTGGGGGCTGTCTGGAAACATTTTTTGGGGGGGGTCACAACTGGGGGAGGGTGCTTGGCAGCCAGTGGGTGGGAAGCCAGGGGTACTGCTAAACATCCCACAATGCGTAGGATGGCCCCCATGGCAAAGGCTCATCTGGTCACCAGATGCCAACGGGGTCACAGACACTATTGACCAAGGCTGAGAAACCCTGACCTCGCATGGGTGCAGCTCTAGCATTGCTGCTACTCCAGCACCTCGGACAGCGCGTGGGTCCCGTCCTTATGGGCTATTTATTCAGTCACCATCTAGGAAGAACGGAAGCCCTCAATGCCAGGAAGTGGCTCCTCCCCTAGAGAAGTGTTCTCGTCCTCAGCACCCCTAACATTCTGGGTTGGACCATTTCCCAGGGTGGGGGTGGGGGGCTGTCCTGTGTGTTGCAGGATATCAAGCAGCTTCTCGGCCTCCGCCCAGAGACCCAAGAGCACCCCCTGGATCTGAGACCTCGTCTTCTCAGGGATCCTCCCTGCCCGGGCAAGGGCTCCCCAGGAACAGGACCCATGGAGGCCCGGTAGAGCCTCTGCTCTGATGGGCACAGCTCTCCCAGGATCTATCCCCAGATGCCTGGTTGTGGATAGACTCAAGCCAGTGCCTTGTCTCCATCAGCCATACAGCCTGGACTGCTCCTCAGCACCCCTGGTTCTGAGGGTGAGGCTGCTCATCCAAGGAGCTGGGCGGGGAGGCTGGGTGCCCTCACAAGCCCACCCCTGCAGAATCAGACCAGAGGCTCTGCCCAGACTTCCCTTGCTGCTAGGGTACAGACACCACCTGAATGGGGTCCAGTGCAGCCTGATCTGGAGACACGCCCATTTATCATTGCCTCGACCTACAGTCTCTAGCCATATTGGAGACCTGACTTTATAAGGGGCCCTCATGCCTAGGAATTGATGGTCCCAAGGACTGGGACCCAGTGAGGTCTATGGCCACAGTAACGGGGCATGGTTGGGACCTTCCTGAGAGTGAGGCCCAAACTTTTAGTACCGCATTGCTGAATGCAATACAGTGCAGCCACTTTGGAAAACAGCCTGGCAATTCCTCAGAAGGTTAAACAGAGTCACCACATGATCCAACAATTCTCCTGAGTATATACCCAGGAGAAATGAAAACATAGGTTCCCACAAAAACTTGTACAGGAATGTTCATGGCAGCCCTATTCACAATAGCCAAAAGGCAGAAATAAATGTGCATCAACTTGTGGATGGATACACAAGATGCAATGGAATTTCATTCTGCCATGAAAAGGAGTGACATCCTGCTGCATTCTACAGCTTGGGTGAACCTGGAGACATCGTGCCGAGTGACCGAGGACAGTCACAGGGGACCACGTGTAAGAGTCCCTTTTTATGAAATATCCAGAATAGGAAAATCTATAGAGACAGAAAGTGATTGATTGCCCAGGGCTTTGGGGAATGGGATGATTAGCGGGTGACGCTAAGGAAAATGTGGTTTCTTTTTGGAGTAATGGACGTGTTCTAAAATTGCTTGTGCTGCTGGATGCACAGCACTATGACGACACTAAACACCAGTGTATTTTTCACTTTAAGTGGATGAATAGTATGTCATGTGAATTATATCTCAATAGAATGGTTTGTAAAACTGAGAAAAAGATAAATACACAAAGAACTCCACTGGTGGGGTGAGACGCTCTCACGACGAGCGTGATGGGACCCAGCGGCAGTTCCGTCCTGGCGCTCTGGCCTGTGGGATTGGGCTCACCTGCACTCTCAGTGTGGCAGGTCCCAGAGGCAGAGGGGCCCCTCAGGCCAGCCCAGGTGGCACTGATGGTGGCTGGGTAGGACCGAGCCGGCTGGAGGCCCCACACGGACGCGCCGCTCTCACATGATGACCTGCCCTGGATCTCCTGCTGGCCGCCCACCTCCAAGGTGAAGGCCTCGAAACCTCCCTGGGGGCAGGACCAGGTCAGGGTGACACCATAGCCCCCCGAGGTGCTGACGCAGGAGGTGATGGCGATGGGGCCTGGGGCTGGGCAGAAGGAACGACAGGAGTCGGTGAGAGGTTTTCTGCCCTCAGCCCACCCATCGTGCCAATTCTCTGAGAACTAGCCCATCCCTTCCGCCCCCAAATCAAAATATCTCATCTTCGCCCATCTGTTATTCTCTCCAAATGGGTAACACATAGCTTCCCTCAAACTACAACTCCCATGAACCCCTGGGCTCTGTGTGGGCACAACACACATGGCAACTGCCTCATGACCTGGTGGGGTTTGTAGTCCACTGGCCACCCGGCACCGCAGGTCTGAGCTAAGCCAAGTCACCTGGGCAAAGGAAGACCCTTCTCACCTGTGGACGCCCGGAGGCTCTGTGCGGAGCTGGCTATGCTGTTCCTCTCCGCCTGCACGCTGAAGGTATACAGGGTCCCAGGCTCCAGGGCCGTTACCACATACCAGGTGGCATTGGTCTCGCCTGTCCAGTTGGCCTGCTGTCTGTGGGGACGTGGCGCCCACTGGACCCGGTATAGGTAGGGCTGAGAGTCGGGGCCTGCAGGGGGCTTCCACCTCAGGGAGACTGAGTCGTT
>PVIY010062241.1:0-10852 GCA_004026745.1 Myrmecophaga tridactyla | reverse complement strand
TCTCCAGCCGCCCCTTCCCGTGCCCCTGAGGCCTCTGCAGGGAGGACGCAGCCTGGCAGGGCCCCTGGCCATCAGCACCCCACTCCCCAGCAGGGCTGCGCTGGGCCCTCGTGAGTGCCCAGCCCCAGGGGTGGGGCTGCAGAGGTCCCGAGGGGGGGGGCCCAGGGACCTGCATTCATCACAGATGCCAGTGGCACCACGACAAACACCTTCGAGCAGGCAGCCCCCGCCTTCCTCACCCTCAGACCACAGCATCGGCTGGAATGCCCTGCTCCCACCTGCCTGACGGGCTCTGAAACGACGCCCGGGCCCCTCCCTCCCCGCACCCCGGCTGCCCCTCTGCTGTCTGTGGTGCCCCCAGTCCGGGAGCCCCGACAGCGACCCAGGCCGGGCTCACCGCTGCCTGCATCTGCAGGACCACGTGCAGCTGTGACACCTGGGGGGGGGCCCTTCTGACGGGCAGCCCCGGCTTTGCCTGGGGAGGGGGCAGCACCCCGCACAGCCCTTGTCGCCTACCTTCCCCGGGGCCCATGGTGACGTTGGCTTCGATCTCAGGCCCATAGGTGAAGGTCTTGGCTCTGATGCGGAACCGGTAGGTCACGCCTTCCGCCAGGTCCTTCACCTTCAGCCACAGCGGGCTGCCCCCCTTTACGTCCACCGTCACGGTCTTGCTGATCCCTGGAGGGCGGGAAGAGGGGTCAGCGGGGCGGGTGGGAGGAGGGATGCAGGCAGTCGGGGCGCGGCCGGGCAGTGGCCTGACCCCAGGGTCCCACCAGGAGCCTCAGCCCCTTGCAGTCAGGCTGGGACGCCCCCAAGCCCACAGGCCACGCCTACCAGGCTGTTTCCCAGAAGACAGGGGCTCCGGAGAAAAAGGGGCCCTCAGTTAAAGAAGTGTGGGGAGAGCCGTGTAATCACTGCCTGTCTGTCTTTTGAATAACCACATAGTCTGTTAGCATCGGGGTGGGGGTGGGGGGACAACTCACCACCCCCATGACCTTAACCACTGCAGCCAGGTATATCTCAGCCCCTGTTTTCCTGCCCCATGTGACACCTCAACACCATCCTGCAGAACTAGAACACCCAGGATCGTCTTTTAGGAAATGCTTCTGCGAAGATGCCCCTGAGTCCCGAGTCGGAGGGGACACATATGCACCAGCTCCAACAGCCAAGGACCAGCTCACCCCGGACCCTCCATCCAGCTGTACCTGCCAGGCTTCTTAGGACAAAAGCGAGGATACTTCAGCATCCCAAATCTTGGCAACCAGAGGGCAAGGTCTGGGGTAGATTTTAGGAGGTGGGAACGCTTCACACATCCAACCCTCCTGACTGCCAGCCTCCCCAGGACTGGGACAGGGCCTCATATCCCATAACCACGGACCTGTGGAAACCGGGAGGCCCCGCTTGGCAGTGCTTCAGGCATGTCCCTTACCTGGCTTTGGTTTTCTCTACCACCAACTGAGGGGGTAATCGCATCTTAGGGATGCTATGAGGTTTAAATAAAATAACAGCATCTGGCACGTTGCAGGTGCCTGATATGCTTGCTGTATGCATAGATGTTTGGATGACACAGCAATGGGTGGTCAAGAGGCACCTCCTGCAGGAATGAAATAACCTGCTGTGTGTGGCTTCCTGAGATTTCTAAACGAACCCCCACACCTGCCTGTGCTTTAGTTTTCCCTCCAGGAAAGGGGTTCGCTGGGTTCTTGTGGCACCTGTTCGCTGTTGACCTGAACCCAGGCAGAGGCATGAACCAGGGTGCAGATGCCGTGCTCAGGTTCAACAAGGCCAGGCTGGGCTGGCCGGGCCGGGCATCATCTGCCATGCTGGGGCCTGGAGGTTCTATTCCCCCCCCAGGCAGGGGGGACCACGCTGGAGCTCAGTCGCAGAGTCCAGACACAAAGCGGCCTCGGTGATGGCGGGAGACCCCTCCCCAGCCATGAGCTTGCCCTGCCCCTGCCAGTGTCCCCAAGACCTCTGTCCTTGCCTTCCTGCCCGCAGGAGAGATGGCCTGGCTCCTGGGCCCTGTCCTGACCGGCTCTCCCAAATGGGCCCTGCTTCTCCTCGTGGTGCTGGCACACAGCCCCGCTTTGGAAAAGGAGCTGCTGGCACACAGGTGCTGGCAGGGAGCACTGAGGGGCCATTGTTCCCTGGCTGACCCAGAACTGCTGGCCACGGCCACGCTCTCAGGGCCCGCCCCAGCTTCCCATCAGGCTCCCAGGCAGGGCGCAGGGCAAGAGTGGGGGTGACCCCAGAGGCACTTGTCTAGCCCTCGAGCCCCACCTCAACCCCTTGCAGGTCCTCCCTTCCTCTCTGTGTCCCCTGTTCCCAGACGACACTTGTCGCTGACCAAATAGTGGTGACTGCTGGGCACTCTGCCCCCACCCTGGGCTCATGCATCCCAGCCGTGGCAGGTGGCCCCTTGGGGGAGAAAACTGGTACATGCTTGTGGCCCACAGCTAGGGTTGACACGGCCCAGTTAGGAGGGGGCAGGGTTCCTGCCACTGCCCGGGCAGGGGATGGCATCGGGGCCGTGAGGGGGGCTCTGAAGAAGGCTCAGATTTGCAGAGCTCAGGGTGAGATGGAGATAGTTTGTAGGGGACCGAACTTCAGTGGTTTGGTGATCCTGCCCCCTGCTCAGCTTGTGCGTTTTTCTGGGAGGAGTCTCCACCTCATCAGATTCTCTAAGTTTCCTGATTCCCAAAAGGTGAAAGACTCACTCGGAGTAAGACTGGAACTCAGGTCTGGGGGCGTCAGGACTGTTAGGGGCTCCCCTTCCTTGCGGTCCCAACTGAGGCCTGTACGTGTTGGGGTGCTATGTCTTATTCAGGCCTCCCTTTCTCTCCTCCCCACTTCCACTGGCTGGAGGGGAAGAATACGTATGAAAATCGCCCACCTGGGAGGTAGGAGACCTGGCGGGCTCTTCTCACGTTGTCCTCAACCTGCTGTCTCACCTTGGAAATGCCCATTCCCTTGTCTGGGCCTCAATCCCCGTTTATAAAATGGGGGGAGGGGTCTCTCACCACCTCTGACCCCTGTAGTACCTGTGAGTGGGACCCCAAAGGGGAGTGCTTAAGGAGCCGTGCTGCAGGCGGGGCAAGGGAGCGCCCCACTCACCATCCACTGGGGTGCAGGGCTCGTACACCAGCCTGTAGCCGTCCAGGACGCCGTTGGGGAACTGCGGGGCTCCCCAGGACACATTCACTGAGGTCGTGGTCAGCTCGCTGAACTTGACAGAGCTGGGAGCACTGGGCGCTGGGTGAGACACCAAAACCTCTTTTGTTCCCTCCTCCCGCCGGCCTTCAGAGCCTGGCCATGCCCCCAGGGTGCTGGCCCGGGGAAGGCCAGGACTCAGAACCCAAGAGGGCAGGAGGGGTCACTGGAGGCCATTTGACGCTGCCCCTATCCTGCCTGCCACAGCACTCAGGCCTTGATATTGCCACCAGAGCCTCCAGAACGGGCAGGAAAGGGAACTTGCTTTTTCCCTAAGTGGGAGAATTCTGGTTTCTTCCTGTTTGGTGGCCCCGAGGGCAAGGTCACTGGGAGGCGGGGTGGGGTGGGGGGTGGGGGGTTGTGGGTTTGGGATTTGTAGGTTTCAACCTCCGGCTTCCCTGGGGGAGGAGGCTGGGGATAGCTGGCCCTCTGAGCACTGGGCGTCCACTAAAGAACAGGCCAGAACTCCCGTGGATGCAGCCTCTCTCCAACCCCCAGGCGGAGGCCACCGAGAGACCATGCTGCCAGGAAGAGCCACTGCCAGGGGCAGTCAAGGCCTCCCAGAAGAGAGGTTTTCTTGGTCTGGGAACCCTGGAGCAACCCCCAAAACATGGTGGGGGTGCAGAGGGGCTCTGCGGGGGAGGTTAGAGAGGAAAGGAGGGATGCTTCCAATTCTGCAGCATCCCCACTGGCTCCGGGAAGGATGGCCAGGCTATTATTGTCCAGTGCCGCCTCCCCACAGAGCCAGAGCTAATCCGGACCCCGCTTCGGGCGCCAGCCCTGGGCGCAGCGTCAGCGGACAGCCTTTGAAGAAGGGAGGTGACTCGGGGGGGCCTTTCCTGCCTCCCATGGGCTAGGGGGACGTGGGACAGAACACTTTGTCTCGCTGCCCCTGCCACAGAAGCTTCCAGGCTTCCAGGGGCTCCCATTTGGACTTGACAGTAGGCAATGGAGACAGGCAGACAGACAGAAAGACAGCAGACAGGCGTGTACATTCTGATGCTCAGCCCAGCTTTGGCCAGGTCCTTGGGGGCCAGAGAATGGAGAGGGTTTTCTGGGTCCCAGGGGATGTCCCTCAAACAGGAGCACTGGGCACTGAGCCCACAGGTCAGCTCTCTGGAGCTCTTTACAAGGAAGCAGAAGGCTGGAAGTCACTTAACGGAGACCAGGACAGAAGACGTGTCTTCACGTCCAAGGCAGGGGACACTTGGCTGCAGGCAGAGGAGGCAGCAGGTGTAGTGGAAAGAGGCCAGGATATGGCCAGAAATCCTGGATTCCAGCCCCTGCCCCCCAACTGACCAGCTGGGGGACCTAGGGAAAGAAACATGGCTTCCTGGAACCACCCTTTCTCATCTGTGAAATGCGGAGCCATCTATTCCCAGGGCTTCTGGGGGGAGCCAGTGAAATGCCCAAGTAGCTCCGGGGGCTCTCTGGGGCTCGCGCTGCCCCTGTGGCCCAGCTTCTCCCCTCCACCCAGCCTCTGCCCCACCCCTACCTCCCTGCCTCCTGCTTCCACCCTCACCCCATCCCCGGCCTCTGTGATCTTTTAGGAAAAAATCACATCCTGCCATTTGCCTTCCCATCATGCTTAGGTTTAACCCCAAACTCCTTCCAAGGACCCCCTGGCCCCGGGCGACCTGACCCTACTACCTGTTTCTGCTCCTTGGGTCCACTCCAGGCCCCAGGCCCGGCACCCGCTATGCCCTCTGCCCAGAACATTTCTCCCCCAGATCTGCCCACAGCTGGCCCTCTCCTCGCACAAGCACCAGCCCCGGGGTCATCTCCTGTCAGGCCTTCCGGAACCCTCCCGCAAAGCCCCTCATCCATCCCTGGCCTGGTTCTTGCCTTGCCCATTTTGTTTGTGACCCCTCTCCCTCCTAGGGTGTGACCCCCACACCCAGCATGGTGGGGGCCCATAGAAGATGCTCGATAAACATGTGTCAGATGACAAGGCCACGGAGACATAGAAAGGCCGCTGGGAGCAGGGGAGGGAGCAGAAGAGGGGGGGGTCCCCTGGCTGGTACCTTGGGCCAGGATGGAGGGCTGAAGTTGGGGTGCTTTCTCTGAGGCCTGATGGGGCCGGCTCCCATTTTCTGGGCCCCCCACACCGAGGCCTCTCTATGGGGGCTGTGCCTGCTCTCGCTGGGGTCCTGGGAGCCCAGCCCGGACAGTGAGGAAGCTGTCAGCTGCCCCTGCCCCACGTGGGCGCCCCCACCCTCCCTGGGTGCCCCACCTGCTTGCTGGGTCTGGCCCCACGAGGGGGGGCTGCGCGGCCCGTCGCCCGCGGCGTTGAAGGCCGCCACGCTGACCAGGTAGGCCGTGTAGCCAGTCAGGTTCTTGAGCTTCACACCGCTCTCAGCCAGGAACAGCGTCTTTACCTTCTCCGTCACGTTCCGCCGCTGGGCTTCCCAGAAATAAATCTGCAGGCACAGGCAGGTCAGGGCTGGGGGGACCCAGGCGCCAGGCCCCCACCTGCCTCCCCAGGGTCTCAGACAGGACCCAGTGGCTGCTGTTACTGGGAAGAAGCATGAAGGGGTTAATTCAAGAGCAGTTTTGGAAACCCTTCTAGAACCATCCTTCCACAGACACGCCCACTCTCTGCTGGACGGTAGATCCCTTGAGGGTGCAGGCTTCCTGTGTCTCTGCTCACGGTGGTGCCCACAGGATTTCACCTGGTGCCTGCAGGATTTCACCTGGCACGGGCCTGGCAGCAATCCTGGAGGGATAAATCCTTTCCACCTGCAGGAAGTGGACAGTGGAAGGTCGGCACAGGGTGGAGTCCAGCTCAGTGTGGGGGGCAGAGAGGGCAAGGCCCAGCAGCAGCTGCGTCACCGGGAGCTGGTTGGGAATGCAGAGTCCCAGGCCCACCCGCCTGCGGCATCGGCACTGCAGGGCGAACGGCTCCGGCCCCCGAGGCCCTGCCCGACTGGTGTTAACTCCTAGCTCCGCCATCTATTTGCCCTGTGACTTGGTCAGAAACTTCCTGAGCTGCGGTATCGTCATGGACATAACGGGGTTAAGGACACTGACTTCTCAGGATCAACGCGAGGCGTGAAGGTCACGCGTGAAGGTCACAGAGACCTAAAGCACACGCCCGGGGCCTCGGCCCGTCCTCGGCCGGCTTCTGAAGGCACGGAAGGGCTGAGGGAGGCGCCAGGGAGCCGGGGACACAGGTGGTCCCCGGTGCTCTCAACCGCTTCGCGTTCAGCTGGGGTCTGCACCAGCTCAGGGAGGCAAGAGGGTCTCGAGCCCGGAAAGCTGCAAGCGGGGCGGCCCCAAGCCACTGCGGAGTCACGGTCACTTGGCGCCACCTGCTGGCCGAGGGAGTTTCTGCAGGCTACTTCGCGATGTCTCAATTTCTCCGGAGGCAACTTGCAAAAGCGAGAAAGAGCTCATCAAAGCGTCCCCACCTGGGATGTGTGAACAGCCGTTAGGAAATCTTGTTACCATAAAATCTTTGTTTTTTGCCGTTCTCCTTTTTCACGGACTCTTCTCATAAGGACAGATCAGGGAGAGTTGAGGTAGTCATGAGGTCAACTCATGTGCCCATTTGCAGTAATGGGGATGCCAGAGCAAAGAAAGCTCCTGCTGAATTTGGTGTCCGGGGGAAAGGTCAAGGTTGATGCTAAAAATAGGATACTTGGTGAATTATTCAGGATGTTCTAGGGAAACAGAACTGACAGGATATGTGTGTGCGTGTATGTATATATTATATCAATATTATGAGATTTCTATAAGAATTGCTCACAAGATTTCAGGGATGGGCAAGTCCTCATTCCATAGGGCAGGCTGCAAGCTGGGAACTCCAATGAAGGTTTTCCATGAATTCCCAGGAGAAGGTGGCTGGCAGAAGTAGAGATGGAAATTCTCTCTTCTGACTGCTGAAATCATTCCTTCTTGTAAAGCTTTCAGCTGCTTGGTCTCTCATGGCTGCAGGAGTCACACACTCCCCCTTTCTATTGCAAATGCCCCCCTCTCCAGGATCATTTCTATCTATCAGCACACAGACAAGTTCTCGCTCCCATCTCAAAGCCCCTCTGTTGACTGCATACCTTTTTCTAGCTCCCATCCCATAACTCTGCTTCTTTTTCAAGCAAAACTCAGAAGGATGCAATCCACTGACTGATGATTCAAATCCATGAACTACCCTGGGTATTCAGCCGCAGTAACAAACAGGACGGTGCTTGCTTGACAAAACAACTGGGCTCCCAAACCTGGCCAAGCTGCTGGGGTCATCTCAGGTGAACTTCCCGTCACACCTGGTGAGTGCGCCAAGGGGCTTAGCGTGGAGAGAGAAGAGGGTCAAGGATTGAGCACTGAGAGGAGGAGTAGCCAGCGGGGGACGCCAGAGGAGAGAGCATTTCGAGGAGGGACGGATTCCCCGGGTTAAACATAGCTGCTATGTCAGGTCGGACGAGGCCTGTGATTCGAGGCTTATTCACAACGTGGGAATTCTCAGTGGCCTTGGAGTGGTGGATGAAAACCTACTTGGAGCTGGCTCAGGGGGGAAGAGGATGGCGGGAGGAGAGGCAGCAAGTACAGAACATTCATTTGTGAGGAATTCTCCTGCACAGGGATCAGCCAAAGAACGGGATGACTGCTGGAAGAAAATGTGGAGTCCGGAAAAGGCATTTTAGGAATGAAAGCTATTTCGTGGGGCTTCTTTGCTTATGGAGATAACCATGCGAGAGAGAGAAAGCGCTGGTGGAGAGAGGGTCACCTACTGGATTGTAGGGGGTGGCTGGGATCTAGGGTCCAGGCACCCTCAGCAAGCATTTCTACTGGTGTGCGCAGAATTTGGCAGACTGGTATTAGATGATGATTAACCGTGAGAGGAACTGAGGCTTCTGCGAATGACACAAGGGGGCCTGTGGCCGAGTCTGTACCTGGGTGTCTGCTAGAATGTAAGCCCCGCAGAGGGCGGGCAGCTTTGTCCATGTGGTTTCCTTGTGTTCCAAGTGCCTAGAATAACACCTGGCACATCGTTGGTGCTCAATAAATATTTGCTCGGTAGATAAATATTTGCAGGCAGGAGCGGGCAAAGGAGTACCCCATCATACTCACCGCCTCGCATCCACCTTCAATTCCCTGCCCTGTTCTCGCGTCATCGCTCCAGCCCTGGTAGACCAGCTCCGGGCCTGCACAGCTGGCTGTGGCCGGGCCAAAGTCACACTTGAAATTCCTGTGCCTCAGCCTCGTTTTCCTGGTCCACTCGTTGCTGGGCTCCCCATCGTGGCTGCTTCATACGTTTCTTCCCGTGTCCCCTCCTCCCCCATCCCCACCAGCAGCTGGGGACCGCTCACTGAGAAACCAAAGCTAGCAGATGAGGCTTCCACAGTCCCCCTTGGCCACCTCTACCTGTCCTGCCCCGTCCCCGAGCCCTACGCCTCCCTCCTGTCGCCACGGCTCAGCCGGGGCTTTGAGGCTGCCCCTGTGACTGTGCCCCAAACCCCCATCCCTGCCACCTGCTCAAGGACATGGCTCCACCACACTCCCCCTTTCTCCTGCAAATGTCCCCTCTCTCCAGGATCATTTCTATCAGCATACAGCCAAGTTCTCTCTCCCATCTCAAAGCCCCTCAGTTGACGGCGTGCCTTTTTTCTAGCTCCCATCCCATTTTTCTGCTTCTTTTTAAAGCAAAACTCAAAAGGGTTGTCAGGACGCGCTGCCGCCTTACATTCTCTCTCCAACCCACTCCAATCAGGCCTCAGCACCCCACCCTCATTAGGGGCTCCTGTGAACGCCAGGCTGTTAACCCAATAATCCAGGCGTTGGGCAATTTTTTTCCGGAAAGGGACAGGCAATCAATAGTAAAGGCTTTGCAGGGCTAAGACTCTGTCACAACGACTCTGCCTTTATATATAGAGACTGGTGGCAGGCTGGTTTTGTCCAAGGGCCGGGCTGGGGATGGCAACTCCCGAATGATAGCTTCCCAGATTTCATCTTGCTTGAACCTGAATTATTTAGTCACCTCCTCGCGGGTTTCTGTGCTTTCCCCATTCAGTCCGTGCTCAGCACAGCAGCCAGCAGGACCCATTGGAAGCCTTGAGTTCCACCAGATCTTTCTTCTGCTCCAAAGCCCCCAAGGCCTGTCATCTCATTCAGACTACAAGCCAAGGCCCTCACGAGTCCTGAGTCAGCCCTCACTGCTCTGGCTCGTCTCCCATCCCGCACGCCCCTGTTCACTCCGGGACACACAGGGATCCGTATGACTCATGCCCTCCCCTCCTTCAGGTTTTTGCTCAAATATCATCTCCTCAGTAAGCTCTTTCCTAACAACCTTATTTAAAATTTCAAACCTCCCCTTGGATCTCTCTCTCCTTACCTTGTTTCAGTCACATTCTGACTTTCAATATGTGTGCCTTTTTCTGTACATTGTTAGTCTTCTGCCACTAAAATTTAAGCTCATGCTGTCCCTGTGCTTGCTGTTTTATTCCTTCCCAGCACCTAGAAGAGCTCCGGACACAAAATAATTGCCCAAAAAGTATATGTTCTTGAACTGTGTGTGTGTGCATGAGCGTGCCTGCTGGAGTACCACGGCTCAGCTCAAATCGGAACCAAATGCAAAATCGTTTTCAGCTGTGCCCACTGGGCAAGGATGTAGCACATGTATGGGAGGCCGGCAATTCCTATTTTTTGCTGGTAAATGTGCACAGTTGCTGCTGAGTTGGGCCATGAGACGTGTTCTGTATGATGTCTGTGCCCCCACACACGTTTCCTGGGTCTGTAGATTAACTCGCAGCTTCCACACGCGACAGGTTGCTAACTGTTGCTGGCCCCGCCCTGGCTCCTTCTTCTCTGGGAAGCATATGCTGGGGGTGCAATATTTAGCTTTGCCAGCTGGTGCTCCTGGGCAAGGCGGGAGTGATGTCATCCCTCCCTAGAGCTTCCTTGGCAGGAAGCCCCACCTCCCTCCTCTTTTCCCAGGTGTTTTGAAAGAGGCTTTCGTACTGGATTCTGTCTTAAATCAGGGCTGTGAATGAGCTGTATGACCCGAGCAAGCTCCTTGCCTTCGCTGAGCCTCAGTTTCCTTGCCTAGGAAGTGAGGGCTGGACTTGGGGAAACCAAGAGGCTCCATCCAACTCTCACACCCCCCGCCCCTGGCCATTGCACTGGGGCTACTCTCTAGAATAATGCCCAATGCTGAGAATTGGAGTCCCTCTGGCCACCAGTGTAGGAGGCGGGCCCCAAACATGGCCAAGAGCTGGAGTCCCAACTGCTCTAACTAGACAGACCCCTCACACTTCCCCCCACCGCCTCCTCAGTGCTCCCTCTTTTCCTCCCAACCCCCGGGGCGAGAGCCCGCACGGCTGCCCTCTGATTCTCTGCTACCTGCTGCTTTTACGGCCTCGCCCAGGTCACCCAACCTGGTCTCAGTTTCCTCATTTGGACATCTGGGCATAAAAATCCACAGCCTACCAGCTTTACAGGGCTTTAGGAGCACCGAAGAGTTCCAAAGAGCCCTCTGCGAATTCATGCGAATTTAACACATGGCATCATCCAAAATCTAACGATTGTTTTTAAGCACAGATTTCCCATACTAGCCCGGAGCCCTTTGGCCCGTCCAGGTAGCATCCAGATTGTGAGTGCGGTTAGCAAATACCCACTCTGAGGGGGCTAAGGTTGGCTGGGGAGTGTGCAT
>PVIY010062240.1:0-10937 GCA_004026745.1 Myrmecophaga tridactyla | reverse complement strand
TTATTTCTGGATTTTGAGAGGCTGTTTTATATATATAACCTGATACTTAGAGATAAAAAAGAAGCTGAACAGATAGGGAATAATGTAATTCAGAACACAGGGTAAGGAAGACAGTGTCTATATTTCAGAACCACACATACTCTTTGAGACCAATGGAAGAAAGGTTTACTTGATCTGGAACTGAAATTTTCTCTAGTTCTTAATAATCTAATTCAACCAATCTGTATAACTCATTTGAATAATTGAAGCACAGGGAGAATAGAATAAGAAAGTAGTCCTTTAATTCTGTATAGATTATTGTAATGTCTGGATACATCCTAGAGTATATTAAGCAGATAATCAAAAAGTATTGGCAAAGTCCTGCAAGAGATAGGAGAAAGAATATGGAACTATGAAACCTTACTACTAGGAAATCCGTTGATACTATGTCAAATTTTAGGGATACCTAAATCAATAGGCCATGCCCTCAATCATGAGGCTTACTATTGTGAAGCTTATGTAGGGAGTGGAGGAGTTTGGACATACCTAAGAGTAATTCTGGAGGACCTCTGTTGTTGCTCAGATGTGGCTTCAGTCTCTCTAAGCCCAACTCTGCAAGTGAAATCATTGCCCTCCCCCCTACATGGGACATGACATCCATGGGTGGAAGTCTCCCTGGTGACGTGGGAGATGACTCCCAGGGATGAATCCAGACCTGGCACCATGAGATCAACAATTCCATTCTGATGAAAAGGGGGAAAAGAAGTATAATTAATAAATATCAGTGGCAGAGAGAGTTCAAATAGAGTTGAGAATCTACTCTGGATGTAAGCTTTAGTTAGACCTTGCTACCTATCATAACCTGCCAATCCCCAACCAGGACCACTCCAGCCAATCCTAAAGAACGCTTAGGGCAATATATAAGATTTCACAAGGGTTCTATGCACTAGTGTAACTTTCTAGAAACCTATAACCTCCAGATGGGTCCCTGGTCCAGATAAGTCCTGAAACCTAACCTAGCCTCTCCAGAACATCAGATAGTTCCTTCTCCCTATCCCATATTAGTGACAGTCCCTTCCAATATGAAAAATTTAGAATGGCCATAGCCCAAACACCCCTAAAGAGAGGATGGAAAGATCCCTGGTGGAGTTATACAGAGAAGTTAGGATTTAACAAATGAGTATGAATGATGAACCATTACATTGATATCTCTTTTCATCTCCAGTATTTCAGAGCCACTAGAAGTAAAGAGCTAAAATTGTGAAATTGTAATTTATATTAAACTGAAACATGTGCTACAACCAATTGTGGTTGCTGTGCTTTGAAATTTATACCTTTTTGTATATATATTATTTTTTCACAAAAAAGAAGGAAAAAGTTGATTGTGATAATAAAAAAATACTTAAGCCCTTTAGCCTCCTATATTCTGGAACAACTAGAAGGAAAAATATGAGAGGATTGTATGGTAGTCCATGACAAATCTTGGGCTCTATCCTGTAACTCCTTGTTTAAGAGTGCTTTGAAAACTGTTGCTTTTTTATTTCTTTGCTTTGTATATATGTTATACCATACAATAAAAAAAATCTAGTTTGCCAAATTCTCTGCTCCTCAAAACACGGATAGCCTTTCTTCCAGTTAGCAATGACACATTCATCATTTCTGTCTATATCCTGATCGTAAGTAACTTTACTGCCCATATTTTTATCATCAATCTCTTCAAAACAATATAGGCCTTTTCTATTGAGCTCCTCACAATTCCTCCAGAATCTTCCTGTTACCCATTTATAAAGCCATTACAGCATTTTTGGTATTTGCAATCTTAGTGCCCCACTCTTCTGGTACCAAAACCTGTTTTATTTTGCTAAAGCTGATGAAATACAATATACCAGAGTGCAATATACCACAGGATTGGCTTTTAACAATGGAAATTTCTTAGCTTATAAACTTACAGTTCTGAGGCTTTGAAAATGTCCAAATCAAGGCCATCATCAAGACTACACCTTCTTTGTGGAGCTGCTGGGATCAGGGACTCCTCTGTCACATGGCAAGGCACATGGCGGACTCTGCTGGTCTCTAAAGTGATTTCACCTTGTAACTAGAAAGTGCCCTTCCATAAAAATCTAAATTAAATACGAGGTTTAATTTGCAACATTCATACTTGGTCCAGTAGCATCTGTATTCAACTGTTCTCAGAGTTATAATAATACTCTATTTTAGAAATTGCAGTGGGGAAATGTCAACTCTGCAAACTTCACTATACAATAGCTCCTATAATACTTAAACTTATCTCTTATGGCCGTATATTGATCTGAAGTGATGGACCCTGGTTTTGTGAATTGTTACCGAGGCCCAGCATTATTTTTCATAAAGCACACATAATAATTTTCAGGATTTCCAGTCACCCAGATAGTCATTCAACCAAGGGACACCTTTTATGGCTTGTTTTTGAAGGTTATTTCAACTTGAATGAATATAAACATTTTCTCCCTTTTCTCCCTTTTTTATTAACTGCTACCTTCTAACATGATTTATCTCTTTAGTTGCTTGAAATATTTTTATGGACATAGCTGTGATATAAATCTCAAATTTATATATACAAATAATTAAATGTTCTAATTTGATTATAACACTTTCTGCAGCAATGTCCTGAGAAATTATTCCATGCTCCTTAGCTAATTTTAGCTCCTGGGCTATTATGTGATTTCTGATTCCCTTTTATTTTTTGCTTCTTTTTTTTTTTCCTTTTTGCATTTTATCATGGTCTTCTGAATGTCATTGGCACCTGATTCTGGATAATCTCTCTTATTTTTTTTCAACAACTGAAAACCTGTAAGCACTAGTTAAGTTGTCTTGTAATGACTGCTCTGTAACAGGGTATTTATTCTGAGCAATTTGCAAAGAACACAACACAATGTTCCAATCATCATGTACAGATGGGGTCAGACTAATACAGAAGTGTATTAAAATGGCAAGATGCCAATTTCCTTCATCCTTTGTGAAATCCTGAGTTATTTTCTTGCTACAATTATCAAGATGAAGTCTTTGAAGCACATTTCTTTCATTGCTCTCATTTTATTCCACACCTCTATGAAGACTATCCTGTAAACTTCATAAAAATCTACCAAGCCAGAGCAGGCTGCATATATTTCACTAAGGAAATTATTTTTAAAAGAATTGCCAGGTGATTGAAATTTAATTGCTTGGTAGCCAAGACAATAACATTACTACTCAATAAAATAGGGGAGATATTCAGCTAAAACTTCAAGCAGTGTCATGTGTACTATCAGCACAAAAAACACAATTAATCACTGTACCATCTGCATATTCTTCCACCCACCAGGAGATCTGATGGACTTTAATTTTGTGCTGGTCACTGTAGGCAGTTACATGCAGTAAAGCATTCTCAACATGGAGGAGGAGCTTGGGCCCTGGGTCTCTATAATTGTCCAGTCAACAATGATTCCATCTGATCCTGTTTCAGTTTGCTAAAGCAGCTGGAATGCAAAATAACAAAAATGGGTTGGCTTTTACAATGGGGATTTATTAGTTTACAAATTTATACTTCTAAGGCCATTAAAGTGTCTAAATTATGGTATCAGCAGGATTATATCTTCTCTGAAGAAAAGCCACAGGCATCTGGGACAACTCTCTCACATGGGAAGGCACATGGCTGGTGTCTGCTGGTCCTGATCTCCTGGGTTTCATTTCTTTCAGCTCCTGGTTCCAGTGGCCTCCTCTCTAAGCTTTTGAGGGTCCTCTCTTAGCACCTCCAGAGTTTTTCTCTTTCTGTTCATCCAGGGGCTTTTTCTCTAAATGCTTTCCAAATTTGTCTGGGTGTTTCTCTCTCTAAGCTTTCTGGACTTTCAGTTTTCTTCTATCCTCTCACAAAGCACTCCAGTAAAAGATTAAGACCCACCTTGAATTGGGTGGGTCACATCTCAGGTGAAACAAGTTAATCAATAGCTCCCACCCACAGGAATGGATTAAAAGAACACGGTCTGTACAAAACAGTTTCAAACCAGCACAGATCCAAAAGAGAAAAGTCAGGCTAATTTTCAAGATTTATTTTAGCAAATTTTAAAACTTATATCATGATTTTATAATGATATAGTAAATAAATCTTTAGATTAGAAACAAAACTGTTACTTTTGTTTTTTAATCCAAGAATTGCATTTATATTGGTTTTGGTTATTGAGAGAAACACCTACTGGGAAATCACAAGTGGGTGGACAGTCTGGGCTTTTTTCTTCCTTTCTTTTTTTTGATTTTCAAAAGTAGTTAGAACAGGTAGAAAGCAAGGCAACATACTGCATGCATATGAACAAAATGCCTAGATATTTAAGGGAACAATAACCTACCCCCTAACATATTTAGAGGAAGAGGCAGGATGTGAATAAGACATAGAGGTAACTATTTAAAACTAGTCCATTGATAGTTTAGTTTGTGCAAATCCCTCTGGCATATGATCAACTTTTATCTGTATTCTTCTATGCTATTGGATGTGTTCATTTGTCCAGATAGCTATTCCAGTAAAATGCTGGAGAAGGATCAGTAAAGAGAACTTGAGAAAGATAGAGATAGTATGAAATGGAGTCGATCACCCATTGTACAAATATACACACTGAGGAAATTTCAGAGAACTTCTTGTGTGTTTATTTTCTTCAGAAGATCTAAGCCTATCCATATTATTTAGAAGCTGTAAAAGTCTTCTATCAAATTATCCTACATACTTTCCAGATTAAATAATATGAAAATTTTACCCACATTTCTTTGTTTAAGAATTATAAATTTCTATATCAGAAATATTGAAAATGTTTAAAGCTATATAGAGTTTAAAATATTGTTCTGATAAATAAGGGTTTAAGATGACTTCAAAATAAAATGTATATACATCAAATTCACTCAAAAATATGGAGAAATGCTATAAAAACGGTTAGTTGTCAGAAACCTATTCTTCTCATTCTGCTAGGAAGGTGAAGTCTCTCAAATTTTCTGCCAGGGAGTGTTTTGCAATTGAGATGCTTCAGGTCAGCACAAACTGCACAATTGACATTTTGGAAAAATGGGCTTTTTCTTTTATTCCTCTCCAAATATCAGTACCTACAAGGATCATACTTAACATATTGTTAGAAAAGAGATCTTTATGGATTTTTTTGTCCTTTCTATTTTTCAAGGATATGTATGACAGGTCTAGCTGTAATGCAGTAGGTCAGTATGGTATCCTTGCTGAATAAAACAGAAACTGGGATTGTTTTTTAAGCTATCTTTACACCTAGATGATAACTGGTTTTATTTTTCCTAAGAGCTTTAAGCAATAATGTAAGGAGAATAAGCACTGAACTATTAAAATATATATATTTTTCTCAAAGCAGGAGAAGATAATCTTTCAAACGCACAAAATAATCGAATATGCCTTTGAATCAATGATGTACAGAATATGGCATTCAAAAATCCATATAAATTTGTTGCATATAAATTTGTCTTCCTTCATGCAGGGAAGTAACATGGGCATGTTCAGTGAACAAACAGCTGGGTCTTGTGAAACCTGACTTATACAATCTTAGAGGTTCTTTTTAACAAAATAGCATAAAATTACAAATGCATAATTAAGTATGAAAGTATCTATTTAGGATGAAAAAATAAATAAAGCCTTTTTAAAAACTGTCCAAATCCACTAACATCACAAAATTCTGGAAAATTAGTATGGTATTTATGCAATTAGGTTTATGGCACACTTCTATAATACCTTCAATTTCACACTTTTGGCTATACTCTTTGACCACTTCTTCATATTACATTGGGTTTCTTGTATATTTTTCTGTAGAAAAATAATCAGTCTATTCACTGGCATTGTGATAGTCAGATTCTGTGTAAACTTGGCCAGGTGAACGTGCCTAGTTCTGTTGCTGTGGACATGAGCCAATGGTACGTGAACCTCATCTGTTGCTACTTACATCTGCAGTTGGCTAGGAGGCATGCCTGCTGCAATGAATGACATTTGACTTAATTGGCTGGTGCTTAAATGAGAGAGCTCAACGTAGCACAACCCAAGCAGCTCAGAATACCTCATCTCAGCACTTGCAGCTCAGCTCAGGCCTTTGGAGATGCAGAAAGAAGTCACCCTCGGGAAAGTTGTTGGAACCCAGAGACCTGGAGTGAAGGCCAGTAGAGATTGCCCTGTGACTTCACAGGTAAGAAAGAACCTCAGTTGAAAGTTAGCTTCCTTTCCTCTGAAGAACTATACGTTAACTAAATAAATCCCCTTTTATTAAAAGCCAATCCATCTCTGGTGTGTTGCATCCTGGCAGCTAGCAAACTAGAACAGGCATGTTTGATCAAAACATGTCTTTTTTTATTGTATATAAGAGTTTCTTTTAGTTTATAACTCATTACTGAAAATGCCATATGATTTCTAGAACTCTTTTCAAATTTGAGAAAGACTCTATCAGGTTTCTCTTATATAAGAGTGAAATATGGAAAAATTACCCAAGCTGGCTTCTGGCTACAGACCCTTCACAATCAGTTTCTCCTCCCCAATGTATAAGCTTTCAGTGAAGGTGCCTTAAGATCTGTTTATATCACAGTATGACTCTGGCCTTATAGCACCTTCGTTAGTAGGGAGAAGATTCCTGGTAGCTGTTCCTGGAAGCTGCGACAGTGAGCAGTAATCTTGTTATTCATAGAAGTGACTCTGAACCACATATATATTTCCCAATGAACTCATCATAAGTATATTTCCAAATCCACTTCCCCTTAGCTGCATCCCCAAAATGCCTGAAGGCCTATACTATATAATTTGGGGGGAGTTGAATAGAAAATGACAGTGGTCTTAACCAATTGAAGTTAAAATATCTTACTTTTGCAAACTTTGCAAAGTCACATGTCCATACGACCACATTACTGGGCCTTTCCCTGGGCCTTGGAATTGCCGGTACAAGGAACAGAACTTGCTATTTAGGTTCCCTCAGCTTCATGATGAATCTGCCTCTGATCATGTGAAAGTTAGATCAAAAGTGTTGATTTCAATTCTTCATGTTTGAAGAAGAAATTACTTTCTATCATTTGAACAATCTGAAAGGTAAAGTTTCATAAACTAATATTTCTTTCCCTCAGTAAATAAGATAATGCTTTTCTTGCATTCTCTTCCTATTCTGTGCATTCTACCCAGTGACTTCAACCAAACCCTGTTACCTATATAATGGCTTCTTGATGTTTGTCTCAACTTTTCTCTTGAGATGCAGGTCTGAAAAACCTATTGCTGTTAGTTAGCTATGGCCACCTTAATTTTCCAAAGGTACGGTCCATCAGATTATATGTCAAAGATGCTTTTCACCTTTATTTAAAACATGTTAATCTTGTCAGGAGTGAATTTCAGTCTATACTCATGTCATTCAAAGGCTGTATCCTTTAGTTGTGCTTCCTCCTAACTCTGTGTCTCAGCTATATCAGTTTGGACCCCTTTCCTGACCTAGATGGTTTCAATAGCATATTGACTCACTTCCTCACGTGATCTGAGTCTCTTGTCATGCTGCCAGATTAATCCTGTCGAGATGCTAGGTAGATCACTATGTAAAGTTCTTTAAAGTTCTTCTTTGGTTTCTAGTGAAAACTAGATAATTTTCAAACTCCTTAGTCACTACTTGCATAAGGTTTTTGCACCCTTTGCAAGGCCTATCGCCTGCTACTGACCCATATGTGGTCTCCACTGATGCCATTCGAATTAACTTCCATGTTTGGACTGGATTCTGACTCTGAGATTTACCTTCCTACATGCCTTTCTATCTGCTTGAAACATAATTACCCCTCTCTCTGCTTGGGTAAATCTGTCTAGGACTTTGGGATTCAGCCCAAGAATAACCAAAGAAAACTTCCCACATTTCATGGGCTAATTAAGAAGTCCCATTCATATCTTCACTTTTACAGAACTTGAGAGTACTTAACAGGTAACTTTGTCATCATTGTGTTTTTTTTCCCAGTGGCCATGAGTTCCATACCATCAGAGATCATATTCATTTTTACACTCCATTAATAGTGCCTGGTATATCAGAGGTGATCTCAAGTTTTTGAAAGAATGCATGACTGCATGAAGGAAGAGTTCTGAGGTATGGTTCACTGATTAATCTATAAAAGCTAATGATATACATGGGTGGGAAAATAAGATTCTCAGCAGATCATGTGATTCCAAACAGCAGCAACATATAGCTTTTCCTTATAGTTTGTTGACAAATTGGTAACACTAAGCCTCATTCTTTTTCTCCCCTATCACATCTTAGTCAATCTTAAGGTCTTAGGGGAGTAAAAGTAATTAAGTCAGTAACAATGATAAATTGGAAAATAGAGCAATAAGCACAATATATTAAAAGTGTAATTCACAAATTGGAAACTCTCTATACAAAAATTGATACATTATCGAAGAGAATCTAATGTACTTGAAAAGAGTATTCATGGTTTGAGAGGCTCTGAATGAATAAGATCCCATTATTGATGATAATGTTTATGGAAAATGGACTGCGATCGGAGAAACTTAAAAAATGTTTATTAACATCAATATTTAGAAACGATGGATTTACCTGTTTGTCTGCTTCACTAGATTGTCTCTCTCTCTTTTTCTACCAGCTTCTTCTCTCTCTAAAATATGTACATATATATATATATCTAAAGAATAATGGGTGCTTTTGCTTTATCTGTATTTATATGCACATATTTATGATCCACTTATATATATGGATATATGATCATATCTATTAAAATGACCTTTTCAAAATTAACATAAGCCCCTTCCCCTGACACATTTTATTTCTTTTGTAAATTTCTATTTGTTTATCCCTTTAAGGTATTGGTCTACCCCTTGTTTACTGATATTGTCCATCCATATTAAATCCCTCAGTGTTTCACCCAAATTTATGACATACTGTATGTCATAACATGACTAACTATAAAACCCATCTGAATATCTCATCTTCATATTTAATACAGCATATGAAGGTGCTCAAAAGATATTATAGTAATTAATTATACTATCATATTGCATTATGAGTCATTAATTAAGAATTTATGATGATTTGAATAGAAATTATATTATAATTTATTTTTATGCTCAATAAAAAAGATGTGAAACCAATTTATAGTGTACATATAAATTTGGGGAGGTTATATAACTGTGAAAATATGTTTCAAGCATTTAGCATTATCCCTTTGCATGGGTTAATTAAAATTATTTTACTTTACATACTTTATTTTACCTTACATTCTTTTCCTCATTATTTTATTTAGAATTAGTCATGCTTTTTGTTATATATGATTTAATTATTACCAGAATTTTAAATATTCTCCAGTTAAGAATCTTCACATATTCAAATTGTGCTTTTTTTTTTAATTCTTTCAAGTGAGATTTTGCTATATAACTTGAATATTACAGGTACCAAGAATTGGTTGGATATTATGCCAAGATAAATTAATATTTAAATACTTTAATTATAACTGATTACATTCTACTCACTTATTATGGAGGTGGAAATAAATAGCTAGTTCAAAGCTGCTTCAGTTTTTTTAATAGTGTGCCCATGATGAAAAAGTCAATGTGTGGATTTCTTAAAATGATTTATTATTATAAATGATGGCGGGTCAAGAAGGGCCACTCAAACTTAAATCAGTTACTGGGAGTGTCTTTTTCTTTATTTCTCTTCTGAATGTAATCTTTCCTTTGCTGAAAGAAATTTATAATGTTTAGATGTTTTCATACTAATCAACTTAAGTTTAAGCTCCAACACTGACACATCAGCTCTGTGATCATGGCAAAGTTACTTTATCTCTCTAAATTCCATTAGTTTTCATTTGTAAAAGGTAGTGTATTAGTCAGGGTTCTCTAGAGAAACAAAACCAACTGGAGATGTCTGTAAATATAAGATTTATAAAAGTGTCTCATGCAACTCTGGAAATACAAATCTGTGGGGCAGGCTGCGAGGCTGGCAACTCCAATGAAGGGTATCAAAGAACTCCACAGAAGATGCTCTCTGGCTGAAAAAGCAGTGAAAATTCTCTCCTCTCCCTTAAAATTCTTCAACTGGTTGGGTCAAACCCAACTGATTGGATCATCTCATTTGCAGAAGACATGCCCTAGATTGATCATAGATATAATAAGTCACAGCTGCAATCAACTGACTGATGATTTAATAAACCAGCCTTCTGACTTATCAACCAGCCAGGAAATACCTCTGCAATAACTGTCAGGCCAGAGCTTGCCTGACCAGACAACTGGACACCATCACCTGGCTAAGTTGATGCCAGAACCAAATCATCATAGGTCAATAAGTTTATAAGTTTTTCATGAAAATTAAATGAGCCTATGAGTAAAATGTTCCTAGCATGGTATCTGGCATATATTAAGCACTCAATATAGAAAAAGTAGGAAAAAATAAATGATTTTAATATAAGCAAATATAAACAGGATATACTTACATGATGAATTACTTTCAATTTCAGTTATAATTACTAAATAATATACATAATATAATACTAAATAATGTACATTAAAAATGAGCCATTTACAGTAGCTCATGTATGTATGTAATTAAATGTTTTTTTTTTTCACTTATGGAAAATCTAATCAGGCTAATTCCCCAGGATTAGTAAGTGGTCTTGACAATTACAGTAAAAGCTACATTTAGTTTTAGTGATTCATTTTACTCATTTCATTACTTATTTCATTACCTTCCTTGGCAAAACACTTCTTTTGTTTCTGACCATGTTAATTATGCAGTCCTTTCTAAATTCTTAGCCCTTAAATGTTGACTTTGCTCAGTGAGGTGTTCCCACTCTCTTCTCTTCTCATCTACCACCCTCCATATGATCTTTTTGACTCCAAGGACTTATTGGAAAAGACCTAGGAAGAGGCCATGCAGGTTTGGAAGCAACTCAGCATCATCTTGGAATGGAATTTTGGTTGACTGAATATACAG
>PVIY010062239.1:0-10941 GCA_004026745.1 Myrmecophaga tridactyla | reverse complement strand
TGGTGTTCAAATAAGCTGACCATAGAAGTTAAATTAGATATTGTGCTACCAAGAATATACATTTTGCACCAAATACACATCCCTTCCTTTGGTCTCACACAGAAGTTGAAGTTTTAATATAGTCAGTATCATCCTTTGCCCTTTACTCTGATTTACCTTAGACCTACCCAAATCAGCTACAATCATATTGAAGTCTGATCACTTTTTTATTGTTCTTAATAGTAGTCGTATGGGGTAATGCTGACTTTCATAACTGTATAACTCTAGCTCTGAGTCTCAGCTGTCACACAAATACCTGAAGTTCCATGGAATGGCCAGGTTATACGCAAAGCTCAGCATCATGGAATTGAGGAATAACAGCACTCCAGAATAGATGTGCCTGCTATAAGAGTTTATAATCTAGGAACCTTTACAATAGGCTTTCCCCTGATAATCTTTGCTGTTAAATTCAGTTCTCAGAGTTTGCAAAGTATAGTTAGTCCATATTAGTGAGGCTAATTTTCTGGCTTATTTCATGTAACAAACTGTCCTCAAGTTTCATTCACTTAGTTGCATGTCTCACAACTTCATTCCTTCTTGCAGCTGCTTAATATTCCATTGGATGTATACACTGCAGTTCCCCCTTCCATTCCTCAGTCATTGTTCCCTTAGTCCACCCCCATCCATTGCAAATCACAAACACTGCAGCCAAAAACGTGGTGTGCAAACGTTTATACCTGTCCCCCCTCTCAGTTCCTCCAATTATACTGCCCTCCAGAGGGACTGCACCACTTCAGACCCCTACCAACAGTGAATGGGTACATCTCTCTCTCTCATCCTTTTCTCCCGCACTTATGTCTCTCGGTTCATTTTTAAACAGTTTTATTCATGTACCAGGCAATCCAACCTTAGTAAAAAAATCAGTGGTTCCTGGTATAATCACATAACACTACAATCTATATGGGGACGTTTCCATTTCTTCTGCAAAGAATCCCATACCCCTCCCCTATATTCCCCACTTACTGACATTTAGCTTTGGCATATTGCCTTTGGTACACTGAATGGAAGCATATTACAATTTACTGTTAGCATAGACTCTCATTTGCATTGATCATATTTTTTCCACGTACCATCCCTTTTCAACACGTTGCAATGTTGACATTCAATTGTTCTCTCTTGTACAAAAACGTTCTTATATTTTTACATTTAACCACCATCATTGTTCACTCTAGACTTCACTAAGTTACAGTGTGCCAGTCTTTATCCTCTGTCTTTCTTTCTAGTGTCATGCATGTCCTAGCCCTCCTCCCTCAACCATATTCACACTCAGCTTCCTTCAGTGTACTTACAATATTGTCCAACCATTAGATAGTATTGCACTATCCATTGCTGGATCTTTACAATCAATCCCGTTGCACATTCTGTATTCCTTCAGCATCAAATGTTCAACCTCTGTGCTTTCTGTCTCCTGATAACCTGTGTTCTCATCTTTAACTCTCAAAGTTCACTCATTAATGTAGTTCATATTAGTAAGACCATACAGTATTTGTCCTTTTGTTTCTGACTAATTTCACTCAGCATAATGTCCTCAAGTTTCTTCCATGCTATTATATATACATGCTTTACGACTTTATTCTGTCTTACAGCTGCAAAATATTCCATCATATATATATATATATATATACACCACAGTTTGTCTAGCCACTTTTCCATTGATGGATAATTGGACTGTTTCCATCTCTTGTGAATCGTGAATAATGCTGCTATAGACATTGGTGTGCAGAGGTCTGTTTGTGTCCTTGCCTTCAGTTCATCTGAATATATACCTAGTAATGGGATTGCTGGATCATATGGCAATTCTACATTAGCTTCCTGAGGAACTGCCAAACTGCCTTCCAGAGCTGTTGCACCATTCTGCCTTCCCACCTGCAGTGAATAAGTGTGTCTCTTTCTCCACATCCTTTCCAGCTCTTGTTGTTTTCTGTTTTTTTGATAATGGCCATTCTAGTAGGTGTGAGAAAATATCTTTGTGGTTTTGATTTGCATTTCCCTAATAGCCAGTGAGGTTGACCAGCTTTTCATATGTGTTTGAGCCATTTGTATTTCATCTTCTGAAAAGTCTCCTTATGCTGGATATTAAACTCTTATCCAGTATATGGTTTCCAAATATTGTCCCCCATTTCATGGGCTGCCTTTTTACTTTCCGGACAAAGTCCTCTGATGCAAAAAAAGTATTTAATTTTGAGGAGATCCCATGTATCTATTTCTTTCAGCATTACTTGTGCTTTGGGTGTAAGGTCTAGGAAACCACCTCCTACCATATGATCTATAAGATACTTCCCTACATTTTCTTTTAAATGTTTTCTTTCCTAGCTCTAACGTTTAGGTCTTTGATCCATTTTGAGTTAATTTTTGTATAATGTGTGAGATATGGGTCCTCTTTCATACTTTTGGCTGTGAATATCCAGTTCTCCAAGCATCATTTATTGAAGAGGCAGCTCTGTCTCAGTAGAGTTGACTTGACCGCCTTATCAAAGATCATTTGTCCATAGATGGGAGGTCTGTAGATGTTTTTCTGGTTCTTGCCTTACCTGAATGGAATCTTTTTTTTTTTTTTCTGAGGAGGGTCTCCAAATATGATTGACCCCAGTCACATTTTCCCAGATAGAACTGGCCCAGGTCTCAGGAGAAGGGTGTAATCAATATCAAGTTTCCCTGAGAATGGGACCCAGCAGGCTGCCAGAGATTCTTGTGAAGCCTCTAGACTCTGTGCTTTTCCGTTCCTTCCCACAGGTGATGCTTGTCAGCTTGCAGCTCCCCACCAGTGTAAAGCGGTCCAATGCCTTTAATTCTAAGCAGATCCTGCACATGCCAGGGTTGTGGTTAAGACAGAGGCTTGGTAGAAGGCAGGTTTATGGCTTAGCCCCTGGGGTTAATTCTCTGATTGAGGGCTGCCATTTGAGATGTGCGCATGCAGGCACGCGTGCACACACACACACACACACACACACACACACACACTCTCTCTCTCTCTCTCTCTTTTCTTTGGGAAGATAAGCTCTTTAGGGAATTATCTCCTTCCCTTGACTAGTTACTTTGTCTCTGGGACCTATCTTAATTCCCCTTTGCAGGTGGGGGCTAACAATTGAAAATGCCTGAGGCTTTTTCAACCAGCTACTTAGGATAGTTTTTAAAAAGAGATTAAAAAGTTGAAGGAAAAAAGAAAAAGAAATCCCTTTTCAGAGCTAGTCCCCAGCACCCAAAGTCAAGAACCAGAGTTGGTAGCCGGCTCTGTGTGCCCTTTTGTTCGGACACAGTCTTTTTTCAGTATTCTGAGCTTGGCTGACTCCATACATTTCTGGGTGTGGGGTGTGGGGTGGGGTGTTTGGTTTTTTTTACTGTCAGCCCCATACTCTTCTCTACAGGGTGAGACCTCAGGATTCCTTTCTGCTCACTCTTGGTTTATCTGTGCTTGGAGCTTGTATTCAGAAGTCCAAATTTGTTCATTAAAACCACAGTTGGAGTTTAGCTAAGCTGCCTTCCTTGCCCCCAGCAAAGACTGCTTTGTTTTCCTATGGGGAAATGTCTCTGAGCCAACATGCCCGTGGGGGAAGGGTGCCAGCCTCCGAAGTTTAGGGGCTTTACTTACAGTTCCATGCTGTGATCTCGGCCCTTCCACCCCTTCCAGACTGGTGTATGATGTGTGTCCAGTCGTGGATGCCCCCCAAAGAGTTGTTCCAGACAGCTCTTGGATATTTACTAGCTGCTCTAGAGGACTAACTAACTTCCTCCCCTCCCTACACTGCCATCTTGTTGCCCTACCTTTCTGCTTGGTTTTTAAGAGTATGTAAGCATACTTATGTCTTAGTGAGAAGGATCAAATAAAGTTGGCAAGTCAATTATTTAGCTAAGTGAAAAGTAGCGGCTTTCCAACTTTAATTTAAGCCACAATCCACAGTAAGAAATACATTTAGCCAGTATATTTATAGGAACATAAAACTATATTCCTTGAATGTTTTGTTTTCATTTCAAAATCATGAAATTATACCCTTCCTAAGAGGAGTACATTTTCTATTCTGTTTCAATAAAAAATTGTTTGGATTATGTTGTTCCAAATTGATTTCATGTTCGGTTACTGGCTTGAAACTCATAGTTTAAAAAACTAGATGAAAGAATAAAACAGGAAGGATAGTACTTTGTAAGGAAAGGGAAGCTGGAGAGGATGGCCAGGTTAATAGCAGCTTGGGCGTTTCCTTTTGGAGTATTGGGTTCTCAAACTGCATAAGAAAGTATAGTCATCTGCTGAGACTGAACAAACGGTAGAGGGGATCTGGAGAGTATTGTTTGTGGAAACAGAGAAGAGTTGAAAGAGATATTGTGGTAATTGGGATAGAGTATTGACTAGAAATTAAATTAGGATTCCCAGGCAGTGTAGAATGCCCAGTTTTGATTGTTGCCTATGAATTTGTAGTAGTATCAGTATTTCTGATTGTGTGAATTTCTGTAGCAATTCTCAGAACTGAATGCATGTTCAGAGAAGGCAGAGAGTTAGACTCGTCAAAGATGTTTTTCCAGGTTGCAGCTGGAAGACGGTGGATCGTAGGGGTTTTATGTATGGCCATGAGAGTGGTTGAGTTGTTGGATCAGGTATTCTGACTAGAATAATAAGGAAATGAGGACACGGGGGAGCTGATAGATGAGGAGCTTGTAGACTAGTCATGGACTGGATGTCCTCTACAGTTGAAGAACTGGTGAGCAAGTAGACTAAGAAGAGGAAAGCTTTTCATTGGAGACTCAGATATTTCTGATGGTTAAAGTTCTTGTGACTGAAGTAGAATCTGCCTTCACATTAGTTCTAGTGGTAACCCAAAACTGTGTCTGATCTCTTTTCCATTGATAGATGGTCAAATATTTAATCATGGCTCACATACTCACCGTTTCTCTGAAGATGTTCCGTTTCATAATCAAACAATCTTATTCCTTTTATTGTTTAATGTATGAAAGGGAACGCCTAACTTTAATCACCCAGTTCTCCTCGGCACATGCGCCAATTTATCAATATATCCCATCCTGAAGTTTATGGAAGACAGTATTCCAGTTATGAGCTTCCCTGTGCAGTGCATAATGGGACTATGTCCTCTCTTATTCTCACTTCAAATCTAATACGTTTACAATAAATTGTAAGAATTCATTAAATTTTGGGCAACCAAATGGCATTTTTCACTCCTTTTGAACTTCCTATCAGTCTAAATTTTGGAATCATTGATTAATTTCTATTTAGTTGTATATCACACCCATAGTATTTGGATGGTTAATTTATTTTTTAATTAAGTATATGTGTTCATTTTTTATTAGAGTTGGGCCTGTTCAGAACTTATTGAAATCTTTTTAAAATTCAGTTCTATCATTTGGTGTTAACTGTCTCTTTCAATTTTTATCCACAAACTTGCTAAGCGTGATTTTCTTATATTTATTTAAATTGCTAGTAAACATTTTGTACAAGAAAAGGATAAGAGCAAAACGTGGTGATTTTATATTATTGATCCTTCTCTAGACTGATGCATTTATCCATACTTTTGTAAAGGTCAAGAGAATGAATAATTAGCATCTTTCTTTGTTTCTGTGACGAAACATGCTGATCAGCACATTTTCCATAAAGTGAAATGATACAGATCTATGTTCCCACCTTTATTTCCTCCTTTGCAAAACTGTGATCACATGCTTACTATTATAAATGCAAAGATTGGCACTTAATTCATGTTTGCTGAATAAATGAAAGAATGTGACATACCTTTATCAAGTGAGTGAAAGGATTATATTTTGTACCCTCCCTTCCATCTCTACTTTATCTCCATACACAAAGTACTCTGAATCATTAAATTCGAGTATTTTTCAGATTTATAACTTATATTTAACCATTTCCCTCCCAATACCTCCCTAATATACTACGTGCTCATCAAACATAGGACATACTTAGAAGAATTGGAACAATCTGACTTTGAAGAGTAATAGGTTTCTTCCTACCATACATAATGGAATGAGCAATTATGCTCATTTAGTTTAATTCCAAACTAAAATTCTAATAGCAACTGAGATTGATTAAAACATTATTTTTCAGGTGCTTTTTCTTATTTGATCTTGTCAAGAAACATGAAATAATAATGTAAAATAAAAAATTATTACTTTTTAATTCTATTTTAGATACAGAGAAACTGAAACATAGAGTGATAAAGAAACTTGTTTGAGACTATCCAGCTGATAAGTGGCAGCATCAGGATTTGAGCCAGTCACTCTGCTTTATGATCCCATGTTCCTAACCACATATCACATGCTTCCTTATCAAGCGGAAGTTTCAGCTGTGGGAATTAGATAAAAAGATATATGCACAGATCCTTTAACATTTTCAGAAAATTAACTCCACGATGATGGAATACTCAGTTCTCTATAGAGATAATAATAGTAGCAGTTAAAAAACTTTACTTGCCTCCTTTGGACCAAATACAATAAATAGTGAACTTTAAAAATAAAAGGATTACAAGATTCATTTAATGCTGTCATTGTTTTTAATTAATGGTTACCGCATGTACCTGTCAGTACATTGTAACAGCAGAATGCAAAAAGAGAAAATAATGTGTTTGGTTTGAGCAAAGCCAAGACTCGCATATCTACTATTGTCATGTCATGTAGAACATGTAAATATCTCTGTGCTGTGTATAAAAGAGGTAATTTAATATTTTCATTTTGTAAAAGCACGATACCTATAATTTTCTTTCAGGTCATGAATTCATTAATCATGTCATCCACACTTATCGTATCTATTACATACATTTAAATAGTGTTGATAATAAACTAATAAAATAGTTTGATGTTCTATTAAATCCCATTGTAATTTCTGCCTCACCATGTGCCTTCTGACCTTTTTTTTTCTTACATGTATCAGAGTTGTCATGATGAGGAAGACGATGATAGTGAAGAAGAAGTGAAGAGTTTTGAAGTAAGATTGATTCATCTAGATTTATTTTTTTCTGTTTTAAAGCATTATTCATAGCTTATAACTGACATTTATGTTTCTTGCTTCATGGCTTATTGCAGCTTATTGTGTCAAGGAACTGCATGTCAGAAGCTGGATGGACAAATCTGAGTCCTAACATTTGCTGAAGTTAAAACCAAGGAACATAAAATAGTTAATTATAAAATCCATATGTTCAGAATGAGTGTTCCTGAGAGCCCTCAGAGATGAGATTGCTTCAAATTTTTCTCGTCTCAGTGAATGTTGTGTTCTGGAATTTTCAACAGAAATGTGAGGAAAATATTTATTGAAGAACAACATGATATCAAGTTTTTTTTATTAATCCCTCATTTAGTATTTTATTCTGAATTAAGGAAGTCTTAAAGATTTGGCCCATTTTGACTTCTGCCCAACTAGGTCACTCATTCCTTGTACATATGTACATGGTGCCACATAACGCAGTTTGCATGCATGAGTTAGGAATGCATATATTCTTAGGACTATGTTCTATTTTATTATTATTTTCTTAAACGTTCTCAGCTTTTAAATATCCTGTATAATTTGAAATGCTGCTTACTGTTAATTAGCCAAGAGAAAGTAAATCTTATTTTCCCCGTTTGTTTATACTGTACTTTCTTTTTTTGTGTGTGAGGAAAACTAGTTATTGCTCACTACTACTGTTTTCATTTATTGATTTCTTTTTTGTTTTTTTCGTTTTCAAAAGGAAATTAAGTGGGAGGAAATAGATTAGATTTTTTTTTTCCCCATTTATTTACACGTCTGGACCTTGAGCCAGAAGTCTGACAATATGTCAGTAACTAGCAATGAGCAGCATTTCATCACAGTGGATCTATAAAAACGAATAGTGGAGGAATGGACTTAGAGTAGTGCCCCTTCCAGAAACAGCTGGATTGGAGCAGCTGTGCAACCCTGAAGTCAATGTATAAAGCATTTAAAAACTCACAGTAATTTGAGAAGAATCAGTGACTACTGCTGGCTGAGAAAGAAAAAAAGCCATAAGAGCAATCTCCTATATGACATGCTAGTATTTTCTAATATGTATCTATTACATTCCCAAATCCATCTTTATCAATAAGAAGCAGAGATAAATTTGAATCAGTTGTGAACAGCCAGTGATACCGTTTTTCTGACGTACACACCATTTATGGTCTAACATTTGTCTTCAGAGCAATTGTTTATTGCTATTTTGCTTCTTGTCCTCATCCTTCCTTAAGGTCACAGGATCCCAACGCAGCAAGGTAAAACTATATATATATGTGTGTATTTGTCTGGGTCTGAGTTTCAGTTTCTTGTGACATTTACCTTTGTTAGACCCAACATCTTGGATTCATTTGTGATAAAAGGTCTTGAAAATCTTTCTACGAGTTTGTAGCTCCAGTGCAATTGATCTCTTCAGTATTACTTCTTTGACACAGGTTTATATTTCTTGCAATTTAAATGATTCATAATTTGAATTAATTTTGAGCTGTATACTGTGCTGGGATAAAAGAATCCAACCCTTTAGATTATTTGCTTTGGGCTCAAGAATTTTCAGTGCAGCATCTGGCCTCAACCCTCTTGATTTTTTTTTTTTAATACCAATCTCATACTTGAAACTAGACAAGAATAATGGCACTGCTGGTGAGATTAGAAAGAAGCCTGCTATTTTTCTTGTGCTAATAATATCTTTAATTAGTAATTGGAGATTATGTTCCATGATTTCAATATCAATTTCAGTACTTATTACAGAGCTAGATGACTATTCTCCCTCTTGATAATTTGATAGCTGAGTACTTGGAAAATTGCCTAGGAGAAAAATTTTGATCTGCAATTTATAGAATAGTTTACTTTGAAGTGGACCCCATTAAGTGTTTATTCTATTTTTATAAGTTTGTTGCGTAGGGAAATTAATCATAAACATCCCAGAAGGACAGTACCCACACTGACTAGTAAAACGAAAATAAAAAATAAGTGTTCAGTGAGTGTCAATTACCTTGCTTTGCCTTTTATGATGAAAAGTATTTTCTGTTAATATGAATTTAAAATGGCAGAAAGAATCTATTTAGAAGAAAAAAATCTTTTAACTCACTAGTTAATTTGAGGAATATATTATTCTTACATCATCTTACTATCCTTGTAAATTTCTTAATTTGAGTTTCCTGCAGATACTATCAGATATAGCGTCAACCTGGTGGATATAAGCATTAAGACACAAAATGGATATAGCACTTAACAATGCATAAGGGGCTTAAATAATAGCTAATAATAGGTATGGTACTATTTTGGAAGATTTTTCTATTTCTGTCACTAATTGTCTCAGAATTCCTGTGAATTGTTCAGTAATGAAAACATGAAGGTACTTCCTAATATCACCCCAAAATTTGATTCCCTAATTAGCATCAAGTTTCATGCCTTAAGTATGTCTTGATATGGAGTGGATAAGGCAGGCCAAGGCCAGAGGGTGTTGCTGTTAAGGAAACAATTTTAATTTGGGAGATGAATGCATTTTCTGGGAGATTTGAAGGCAAATACAATTTGGTAAACAGGGTCAAATTTGGTGACATTAGAAAAGTTCCCAGTTTTGGGAAAGAAGACAAGGAATGTCTAGTAGTGGAGTCTTAGTATTCAAGGTATATGATTCAGAATTGTATGCAAATTCACATAATAGTAAAACTAGGCAATTAATCCCAAGATAAGGAATATGGACCAGCAGGTGTAAGTGTTCCACCATAAGGCAGAATTTTAATATTTAGATTGCCACATATTCATAAGCGTAGTGCAATAGGCAGGATTTGAGAATTTCCACTTCCTGAGCAGTTGTACTGATCTCCATGTTATTTGAAACCTATTACTTATTCCTAATTTATGAAACTATGCAACTATTTACTAGCTATGTATTCTGAGTAAGCAATATGAATGCTTTCCAAATTGAAAAATAGTCATTTGTATATTAACATCTATAAAGATGTTCTTTTCTGAGGCTAACTACATGACACCAACAAAAGCACTAAAAAATTTAGTCAATTAGATTTTTACTTTCTCTTTATAAAATTAGTAACCAGCTAGCCTTTTCTCACTGAGGTGTCTGTTTGTTTGACATCATCTAGTTATAATCTAGTGGTGGAATTTTTCATATATGTTATTTAGCAGTTTCAATAATTCTTATAACAAATTATCTTAAAGAGAATAATTTAACATGCATGTTAATTGACTTTTGTGCCTGTATCTGCCTCGTTATTAATATTTGCTGTAGTTTCTACTTAAAACTCCACCTGCAAAATTTTCAACAGATGTTGAGAAGAGGGAAGAAATAGATTTAACATGACATTATAAGGGAACTTTCCATGAGGAATAAAATAAGGCTCAAGAAAAATGGAAAATAGGGCATGTATACTGAGCTGTCCTCAAGTATATGCAAGTATTTTTCTTCATCCATCACGTGTATTTTTTTATTGATATGATGCTGTTAAAACTTGCCTGATTTAATGTGATAGTTTAATTCCCTGTTCCATCTATGACATACAGAAATAGGTTTTTCCTACAAGGTGCTTATTTAATCATTTTCTTTCAAATTTACCTAAACATGCCGTTTTTTAGATGTGGGGCTACTTCAATATTGAAACCACTAAGAAGGGCAATTAAAACTTAAAAAGTGGCCAAAATAAACTGAAAGGAAAGAAATGTTTTACCAGTTACCCGACAAGTTAATTACTGCTGTTGAGTGCTGTATTGAGCATTAAATTTTTAAAAAGCCGAATCAAATAAGAAGAAGAATGAAATTTCAAGGGTGGTACAATAGTGGCTCAGAGCAAGAATTCTTGCTTGCTGAGCTCGAGACCTGGGTTCAATTCCTGGAGTCTGCCCATACCAAATTTCAAGTAAAATAGCTTTGTTTCTCTGTACATGATGAGTATTTCTCATGTGGATCATCAAAGAACTTTGGTATAATAATA
>PVIY010062238.1:0-10938 GCA_004026745.1 Myrmecophaga tridactyla | reverse complement strand
TGTATAATCTTTTTTTCTCTATTATCGTTTTATTTCTTTTTCTGATGTCTTTTTATTTCTTTTTCTAAATCGATGCAAATGTTCTAAGAAATGATGAATATGCAACTATGTGATAATATTAAGAATTACTGATTGTATATGTAGAATGGAATGATATCTTAATGTTCTTTTGTTAAGTCTTTTAATTAATAAAAAAGTTTAAAAAAAAATTATGGAACTGAAACCCACATGAACTCTGAAATCTGTTCTATAAATAATCATGTGATGTGCTTTGAAACTTATTGCTTTTTTGTATATATGTTATTTTTCAGAATTAAAAGTTTTTGAAAACAAACAAAAAACTAAAGAGGGCCGCGGAGAGGACCTAGCAACACGCATACAATATTTACAGGAATAAGTTTGGGCAATAGCACCCAGAAAATACAAGGGCCAAACTCTGTCAAATTCTTATAGATCATATGGTCTTCTAAGAGGAAACAGGTTCCTATTACCATCAAACACAAGCTCACTAAGACATGCAGAACACCTATCAGGAATTTTTCTTATTCTGGTGGTAACACATCTTACATCTTGTACAGCTCACATAGAAAATCACTACATATACTGCTTTCCACTGAGAAGAGCCTAATAATAAACCTCAGCATTGGCACAATGGGCCATTTCACAAGTCATACCCCTTTTCCCCACCAGAAATGGATTTTACATAAGAGGTCTTGGCTACTTCAAATTATGCATCTTGGAGTCTTTGGATTAAGCATAACCAACATCTCCTATGGGCTCTTTGGATTAAGGGACTCCCCTTGTCCACCAATTGACATACCCCCTTAGAGAGTATAGATCCTGGCTGTTTACTGTTCTTTTCTAGAGATGGAGGCACTTAACAAGACCACACTGGTCAGCCTGTGCACACAAATTCCTATAACGCCATGGATGAGAGATAACTCTTATTAGAAGCTCAGTGTGGTCACTGAAGCCTCAGTGGTAATATGGAAATGATACCTGCAGGTAAGGGCTAAACATGACAAACAGGGCCTTTCCAAATTATATACAGCAGGATGTGGCTTTCCCCATGCTCAGCCTCTTGTCCATGAATCTTGAGAAGCTGGTGATGGTGCCCTCACTGCTCCTCTTCTAGCCAAGTGGGAGGCCCCTTGGACCAACTGTCTGACACAGAAAGGGAGCGAGTATAATGCACTGATAGTGACACTATCACTGAATATGATGCAGCTCGTTGAAGGGCCATGGTGTATCACCTGGCCTCAAACACCTTGTTACCTAAGATGACTGTATGGAGTCTGAGCAGTTGGCAGAGTTGGAAGCAGTTCAATTAGCCCTCCAGGATGCTCTGAGCCACCAGCTGCCCAATCTGTGAATCTTTACTAACTCTTGGGTGATGACCAAGGAGTTGGGAGCAGGGAGGTCAGGCCAACAGAAACAGAATAATTTTCACACACAAGGAAGGTCCTTGGGCCAGTGCTCTACAATTGGAAATAGCTTGCAGTCTCACCCATTTCCACATGCTCCACTCACCATACCGGAATTACTGTTCACTGACACTGCTGATAATCTACCTAAAATTCCTTTCTGCACAGCAGGTTCTTCAGAGACTTTCCACTCAGGGTCCTAAAGTTTCTCCTAACAACTGGTAGTCTAGACCCATGATACTTCAAGCTCAGAGGTTCCTTGGCCCTGATGGAGTAGGCACATAAAAAGGTATTGTCTCTAGGCCCACCACTGACCAAGACAGTTACTAAAGGTTGTGACTTGTGCTCCAAACTCAGACACTGGCACTTCATAGATGGGTCATGTTCCACAGGAGTGGTAGGTGTGTAAGTAAAATAAACCCTTCTCCTGCTGCCATGTTAATTACATAGGACCACTTCTCATCACTAACAGAACTACCAGGAAGTGGAGATTATTGCTCCCAGATCAAACAGTGTGATGGTCTGGGTCACCTTTAGAGGTAAAGAGAAGCTAAGTCTGATCACATAAAAAAATGACCTCCTTTTACCCTGGCACAGGTACCTATTTGCCAAACAAGACACGACACCGGGGATGACAAGCACCAGACATAAAGCAAGCTGTGGGAGAAAGCAGGGTACAATTTCTTGAAAGGGAGGAAAATCACCATGTCTGACTGTCATGATACAAACAGCAGGCTCAGCAGCTGGCCCTCCCTGCCTGGTATGTCAATGATTACCCTGGCTCTGGGTTTTAGCATTTTTGCTGGCTGCATGGGTCATAGCCTAATTTACTGGCCCATGAGGTCTCACCACACAGGCCCAGGAACGCTCAAACAATACTCTGTTAAGCTTATAATTGTACCATGAATGGGACAGAGGAGATCACCAGCTACTCCTCAACTGCTGGCATCCCACAACGTGTAGCTAATGGCCCAAAGTTATTCAACATACATTTCAAAGATATATATCCAACATATATATCCACTGGCAACAATGCTTAACTGTTTCCCATTCCAGGGCATAACCTAAATGAGATTCTCATACAACACAAATGGCCTCACAAATGTAATAAAATCAAACATGCACGGCTAATTTTCTTCTGCTCTATCTTGCTGGACATACTGTTCCAAAGCAAGAGCTTGGACATATTCTCCCTGTGGTGGGTAGTGTGAGAGGCCCTGCAGAAACATGCAGTTACCTTTGCTAAGTACATCCCACAATACCCCTTAAAAGTCTTGTGATGACAATCTTTTACAGAAACCTGCAGAGATATCAAGACTAGAGCTGCTCAATTATATTTAATAGCCCACGTCAAAACTCCCCATACGTTTTGGATGGTTACCTGGAAGGATACCTTTCCCCCATTTGGCCCCCTGACATCACCACCTAAGAGAATATTGCCCCAACCCACGAGTTTATCAATGAGGATGACACTGCCCAAAACCATACCGAGGGTCACCCACTGCTACAACTGTAATCCTGATCAACCAGAGCCACCCCTACGCTAATGAATCTAAACACTGCCTTGAGAAATGGGAAAACTGTCAGAATACCACCTGGGCTGAAATGACAGACTGCTTAATTATGGCGATGCTTGTCACCTGAGTTGTGCCTCCCAATACTGCCTGGTGCTATGCTGTCCCCTACTGGCAATCAAAACATTGTATCTTTAACATTATAGAACAGGGACAACCTTCCAACATCTCTGAGGCCCACAAATTTGCCCTCAGTCGTTTGCCTGATAGCCCATTCCTCTGTATGCTAATAGGGCTGAGGAATAGACTTCCTAATCCAGGTAGTCTTGATAACTGCCTAGAGTAACTCTTGGCCAAAGAAGGGAGTGCTGTGTCATAAGAAGCACCTCCTGATGCATGTATATTAATATTTCAGGGCAAGTCAAAATCAACTTATAAAAGATGACTCAAGAGATTAAGGTGTTTCACAATATAACCAAAGGTTTTCAACAGATATTTCAAAAATTCCAACATTTTCTCTGGCTATTCCCTAGAGGGTGGGGGGAATAGCTACCCAAAGCCATTTGTTCTTAGTTTTACTATTTATTGGCATTTTTATAATAACTAATATCCCCAGGTACCTTACGTACTGACTCAATAGTGCTAAGCCCCTGGCAGCAAATATATCAGTCACCCTTACTGCCACACTCCTCCAAATAAATGATGCTGAAGCATCAAGGGATGAATGGTTACAACTATCAAAACTGGGTGCGCTGCCTCAGCACCTATCTTACTTTAGCTAAGCCACATGCCTCAACACTGACCTTCGATCTGGTTAATAAAGTTTTTCACTGCTGGCACTTCAACTTCTCAGAGCTCAAACCTACATCTGTAGCTACAACCTGAACCCACAGATGTCCCTACATGATAAGCTAACAATCTCCACTGTCCTCGGACCCCCGTTCCTTTCCCTTTTTATGCAAGGTTGCTTTAAACCAATCCTTGACTCCCATGGGAGATGTACTAATCTCCATTCCCGAACCACAATAAAGGCACAAGCCCACTTGCTCTGTTGTGTGCTCCCCACCCACTGGTTGAGCCTCCCAAGCAGACTACACACCCTGCAGAATTCCTGTAGACCAGTCACCGCACCCCTCTCTCTCTGGGAATTGTGAGTACAAACTATCTTTTCTCATGCATCATGGTTCAATTTCCCATTGTGTCAACCTCCACTTGGACCACAATTTTAAAAGTCCAACTTAACTAATTTGAAATGTATAACAACCCTCATAATAACACATAGTCTTTCTTCTCACATGTCCACACAACATTCACAGAAACTGATTAGATATCAGGTTAGGAGGAAAAAAGGAAACCCCAAACACCAGTAACTTCCATAAAATATAAATATTACAAATAATACTCTAACCACAATGCTTGATGTTAGAATTTACTAATAAAACCTTTAGAAAGGTCTTTCCACCTGGACATTTAAAAGCTTCCTATTAAAACAGCTACTGGGTTTAAAAGAGAGTTGGAATTACAGAATCTTAAATGACAATGAGAATACTATATAAAAGAATCTATGAGATAAACTGAAAGCAATGATAGAAAATCCATTCTACTAAGCACTTATCAACAAAAATGAAACAGAAACAAAACTGAATTAAATCCCTAAGCCAAAAAACTAGAAAAAGAACCACAAAGTACCAAAGAAAAAAGATAAAAGCAAAAATGAATGAGGAAGAGAACAGAAAACTGATCTAATAAATTCAAATTCTGTTTTGGAAAAAAAAACAAAATAGACAAACTGCTAAATGGATTAGGGAAAAAAAGAAAAAACAAATAACCATTGAACAAGAAAATTTAAAAATCATGAGAAATTACCTTGTGGACTTCTAAACAAATTTGAAAATGAAAAAAATTGCTTATAAAAGCCTTTATTGGGACCACTGGCAAAAATGAACATGTTCTTCAAATTATATAATAGTACTTTTATTGATCATAATACCCTGATTTTTATAATCATACTGTGATGATTTAAGAGAATGTTATTGTTCTTAGGAAGCACACCCTGAAGTATTTAGGGGTAAAGGGGCATCACGTCTGCAACTTCCACTAATATAGTTCATTTTAGAATAACCAACACGTATATATTTAGAGAAAAAATGATAAAGAAAATGTATTAAAACGTTAACAATTAGGGAATCTGAGAAATAGTTATATGGGACTTCTTTGTACTATTCTTGCAGTGTTTAAGTCTGAAATTATTTCACAGTGAAAAATAGGTTGACTTAATTTCACTTATATATTCCTTTTTTACAAGTTATATACAGTAAGAAATAATCTAAAATAAATCTAAAAAATTATTTTATTAGTATAGAAATGTAAGTGATAAGACAGCAGTGTGCCAGTTTATTTGGCAATTTAAAAAATCTTTAATGGTATCTAAAAATAACACTATACCCTAGAATCAATGGAATTTTATATTCAAGGAAATTTGTTTTTAAAGTTTTACAGGAAAATAATGCATAAAAAGACACATATGACTAATTCTACCATATTTTCTCAGTTCAGAAAAGAAGCATAAAATCACTACATGTACCTTGTGTTGCTAGAATAATCCCACATGGCCACATCTAGAAGGCTCCGAACCCAGGTCTTAGAAGGTTCCTTGAGGAATTTTTTCTGGTAGATCCCCACTACAAGGTCCTCTACAGTGAGAAGTTCTAGATCTTGCCTGATTTCTTCCATTAGTAAATAGAAAAACATAAAATTGGTGCGAATTTAGGTACCGGAAACATGATCAAAGTGAAAACAAATACAGGTATTATGAGGCACTTTTGCAATGGCTAAGAGTTTCTTACCTGATGCCTTTGCCATATGCTTCAAACACCAGTTGACTCTGGGTCTATCATCAGACTGGAGAAGGAAAAACAAGATATCTTGTACTTGTTACTTTTCTCCTATTTTGAGCTACTTTTAATTAATGCTGTCCTTTCAAACTGGGGATGGGAGAAACTGAAGAGTCTATGACAAGTGAATGAAGAACTATAAAAACAAGCAACATATATCAGAAAAGACCACTGCTATTAATAAAGAATTACATTTATATTAACAATTAACATATTTTATGAAAAGCAAGTGAGACTTAAGCTAGTCAAATGAAGAAACCAGTGTTCAGAAAAAGATTAGGTAACCTGTTCTCAGTTATACTAACAAGTAGTAAGGAAAATCCAATTCTTTGACTCTTAGCCTAAAAGAATTTAAACAAAATAAAGAACAAATAGAGTCTCTCTAAAAATCTTAAAAAGAGGGCAGGCCATGGTGGCTCAGCAGGTAGAGTTCTCACCTGCTGTGGAGACAGGCACTGGTTTGAGTCCCAGTGCATGCCCATGAAAAAAAAAAAAGTACTAAAAAATTTTAAAAAGAAAGGTAAGAGACTGTTACTCTTTTAAATCAAAATAATCTTGCTTAGAAGAATTAGTATACAAACTAGAACATCCATTCTTCAAGGGAAAAAGATAAAGATATTTCAGAAGCATGAACTCAGAAAAACCATGAGATCTATGAAAGGAGAAATAAGTTCAGCTTTTGCAGTCTCCAAAATCCCTCCAAAACCAGAAAAAAAGGCATTATACCTAATTACATTTAAAATTATTCCGAATGAACATTTTTCAACACACACAACTAATACACAGCACAACTGCTTTCTGGATCTTCAAAAGAAACTCTTAAACTGAAATTACCTTGCAATAGATAGGTGGCCAGATCCCTGGATTTGGATGAACAAATTTATAAAGGTTTTCTAACACAGTAGCTTGGTCATGCCCAGATTCAAAGTTTGAAATAGGAATCTTGTGACTAGAATCACCTGAAGGAAATAAAGAGGAGAAAGGCGTTCAAAATTTAACCAGGACAAAGATTATGGGGTAGGTATGGGGGATGGGAGTAGGTGGGGAGTGACACAGGAAGAAATAATGGGTAACTCATATTTAAGCACTTTTAGCAAAAGCCTGGTTGGGCTAGGTACTTTATATATTTTATCTCATAATCTTACAACCACCCTATGAGGTAGGTGATATACACATGTTAAAGAAGAGACAACTGAAAAATCACAGAAGTTAGTAAGTTAATAGCTAGTGAATAGTGGAGTCATGACTCAAACCCTGCTTTAAATGACTAAGCTTACAGTGTTTTCACTATTACCATATTGCCTTTTATAAATCTGTTTTATTAATAAGACCAAAGAAATTCAAAGTAATGACTGCTTTTAAAAAGGTTAGATGATGATGATTTCCATGTTTATAAACAAACAAACAAAACAAAAAAAATGAGCCAGGTAATTCAGACCAACACTCCCACAAAAGAATAAGAACACTTGAGGATATCAAGAGTGCACACAGCAGTGAATTACTGGGTCAAGATGCCACTAAATAAAGCAATTCGATAGGTAAGCCTAGCTTTTGGGGCAGTTCTTTCCCTGGTCTCATTTGCCTGTTCCAGAAGAGAAAGCTAAATAAATACCTGAGCAGTATGCTTCTAAAAGATTTTGGGGGTTGGCATGCTAGTGTCCTCTATGTGTCTGGAAGAAGCAAACATAAATCCTTTCCAGAAGAAGGTAACATCACAGGCCTCAAAAGACTAAAATAATTTTTTTTCCCAAATACATTATATGAATAACCAGGTACACAAAGAAACAACGAGAACCAAAACAAAACTGATATAGAGACCCAACAGGGACTCGAGATACTGAAGTTATTAGACACAGACTTTACAAATTTTAAACAATCATTTATTATAGTTGACAAGATTAAGTAATGAATTAGAAACTACAAAAAAGGATAAGGATGAGTTCTACTTCTGATAATAAGAGACTAGGTAAAAGCTAGACAGCACTGAAGAGATAATGCAGCAAAGAATTATGGGGTCCAGATCTTAGAGAAGAATAAATCCTAGAAAGCTGTATCTGGCATTTGTGATTGTTTTTCCCATAGATGCCTTTGCCAATTCAGGAAGAAGAGACCCAGAGGTAAAGAAACTGAGCAGAATTTTCAAAAGACCCAGAGCTAGAGGAAAAGAATATTTAAATATTATTCCATTATCTTCTGGCTTCCATTGTTTATGCTGATAATCTGTCAGCATATTTTATGTAAATTTTTAGTAAACAACTAGAAATTTATTTATTGAAATATAGTTTCTGTCTCATTCTCTCTCTCACTTTTTTTTAGTAAACAACTAGAAATAGACTGGTCCTTGGTAAGGTTTGAAGCCCAATTTTAAATGATTTCAATCCCTAAAATTGAATTAAGGTAATTTGAGATGGCAAGTAACTCCAGCTTTCTGCCAGAAACAATCACAAATCTTCTCTGGAGAGGAATAAGTTTTCATATACACTATTTAGCACTCAATTAAAAATAACTAAACATATGAAGAACACCTGAACTTATCAGAACATCAAAATAACCAAGAGACTATAAAAAGAGATTAAAAAAAAACCTCGGTAACAGGGTTATCAGACATAAAATTAAAAAATAACTAGGCTTATTATTTCAGGGAAATTAAAAACAATATAATTTCAGCAGAACCTTAAAAAAGAAATACAAATACAAAAAACTGAAAACACAGTAACAAAGATTAAGAATTCAAAGGATGGATTTAACAGGTGACTTGACACAACTAAGAGACAATTATCAGACTAGAAGATACGGAAGAAGAAAACATCCAAAATAATGGAGAGACAAGTAAACGGAAAATGTACAAAATAATGTAAGAGAATACAGTGAAAAATTCTAATATTCACGTAATTGGGATCCCAAGTGAGAGAATGAGACAGAAGCAATATTTCAATAAATAAATTAGTGTTAATTTTCCAAAACTGATGAAAGATAGCAAGTACTACAACCGCCTCAAGAATGATAAATTAGAAATAAAACCACACTGAGACAAACCAAAGAAAAGCTGCTGAAAATTAAACAAAAGAAAATCATAAAAGTAGCCAGAGATATAAGATGGATTTATCTCCAAAGGAGCAACAATAAAACTGAGCTACTTTCAACAGGAACAAAGGTGATCAGAGAAAACTTGCATCATGTATTTAAAGTGCTGAAGAAAAATACCAATCTAGAATTCTAAACTAGTGAAAAAATTTTTTAAGAAAAGTGACAATTTCTCTAATAAAAAAGTGAAATAAAAATAGACAAAACACATTTTATCACCAAACTCTTCACTGAGGGAAATACTAAATGATGTTTTTCAAACACATGGAAAATTATTTTAACCAGATTATTAGATACTACTGATAACCTCCTTCCCCAATTCCCCTTATTTTGTTAATTTTTTTTTGCTTATCATTTATCACATTAACATACATTTAATTTACTTTTGTTTGCCTCCTCCATGAAAATACAAATTTCAGAAAGGCAGGGATTACATATGTTCACTTATCCTCAATATCTAGTAGAACACTGCTTAGCACATGATAGATCTCAAGCATTTCTTAAATGACCGTGATATACGCATATTTATTTTCTCCTACTACAGAGTTTTCTCTTTCTCCCTTTCTCCAGTTTTCTCTATCCTAAGATTATAAGCATTCTCTTATAATTTCTTTAATACATTTATAACTTTGTATTTCTTTTTTTAAACATTTAATTCTTTATTCCATCTGAAATTTACAATATGTATATGGTAGGAAAAGTCTAACTTTTATTTTCAAACAGGTATCCAAATGGGTCAATAATATTGGGCTAATTCCCCCATTCTTTTTCAATTGTTTTGAAATGCCACCTTTGTAATAAATTAAGTCTCCATATTTATATGGCTCTATTTTCAGATTCTATTGTTAGTCTCATTTTTTTTAATTCCTATGCCCATATCACATCTGTTTAAATTTCTACAACTTTAAATATATGGGTCTAATAGTCAAAAAATTTCTCCATAGCTCATGGTTCTTTTTCAAGCATTTCTTGGCTACTTTGGATGTTCTTTTCTAAGCATTTATTCCAAATTAGAATAACTGCTAGACTCAATGACCATTCTGTACAACTCCAATGGGTAAAGACAGCACTGCTCTACTAATTTACTATGACTTTCTTTTACAAATAAACATTTTTAGCATAATCTTTATCTTTAGACAATAGCACCTCTTCAAATGAAAGGTTCTGATAGTATACTGGGCACTTTGTACCAATTTTTTATGCTTTAAGAGTTCCTCCCGAGACCTAGTACCTTGGTGATCCACAAAGTTTTGCAGGTGAATTGTATGGAACATATCATACTAATATTAAAAATATTTTTCAACTACAAAGTGAGAACCCTTCCCAACAATTTTATGATGGCAAAATAATCTTCATAAAATTAGATTAGGTTAATCTGAGTCTTTAACATAAAGGCACTAATCCTAAAACAAAATATTAGCAAACCAAACTCAGCAATTTAACAGACATACTGTGACTGTGTAGGGTTTGTTCTGTAATGCAAGGTTGGTTTAACATTAGCAAATCACCATATGAACAAAAAAAATCATTCTGGGTACAGAAAGAGCATTCATTAAAATTTGCAACTGATCTCTCTCTAACCAAACTGGGAACAGAAGGGAACTTCTTTATCTTGATAATGGAATAAATAAATAGTAAAAGAAAATTATAGCAAACAGCATACCCCTTGGTGAAACACTAGGAACTAGAGGTCCTAGCCAGCAAACTAAGACAAAACAAATTTAAAAATTAAAAAATAAAGATATGCAGATTAGAAAAAAGACAAGTCACTTCACAGATCAAACTAAAAAACCAAGAAACTATAAAAATTCATAATTAGAGGCCAGCAATGATTGGGATAAAACCAAAATCCAAAGCAAATAATTAGAAAATAAAATTTCAAGAGACATCACTTTTAACAGCAACTAAAAGGGTAAAATAAGCTATAAATTTTTTTTTTCCAATTGGCCATAAAATGTGAGAGATGATTTCTGAGCTCTCGGTTATCTTCCATTTGTCTAAATGTCTGTCCTCATGCCAGTA
>PVIY010062237.1:0-10880 GCA_004026745.1 Myrmecophaga tridactyla | reverse complement strand
CCATGATGCCCTACTAGACTAACAGACTTGTGAATCATGAGTCAAATAATCTCCCTAGACACTTGCCTTGGCATTGGGGTATTTAAAAAGAATTGGAGAGCAATTGTCTATATATATCCTGCCAGGAATAAGTCTCCAAAGAGTCTACGGTATTATTAAGCTCACATACCTCCAATCCCCACACTCTTTTTATAATGGCGATTCAATTGGTCTTCCTAATTCCAGTAATTCTACTTCTGAATTAAGCAATGTGTGTGACTATGTTGGCAGAGAGTACTTGGAGACATTTGGACTTGAAATATAAATCCTGAAGTTCTAAGCATGTAATTAAAGCCATAGGGGGACGAGAACAGGAAAGACTAGCCCCTGTGACAGACTAAGGATTTTCACATATTCCTTAGCATGGTGAAACTACATGGAATCCTGCTGTAAATAGCTGACTTTTATGAGTTTTACTGCAAGGCATTTACTGTAAAGAAAGAGGATACAAATAGAAGTGTGGAGATCTGAGAAAAGGTTCTAATTCTCTAAGAGTCAACCGATTTGACTTAACATTCCCATAACATATTAACATTCCCCAAATATTACTACCCCTAAAACCTATCCTTTAACACATAGGATGTCTTTGTGTGTAAGTAATAATAACTCAAATAGGCTTTACGAGTAGAAAGATCTCAGATTCTGATTCTGCTTTCTGTGATTGCATTGTCTCTGCTTTCCTCTGTGCTCTGGCTTCCTCCTCCTGTGGTGGAAAATAGCTGCAACCATCTGGGGCCTCACTTCCATGCAGGGCTATTTATGTCTATACTTTGGGGCAGTGGAGGAGAGAGAATCCTTCAATCCCAGCATTCTAATCAAGCATCCTGAGAGTTAACCTGATTAGGTTGATGGGATCACAGGCTACTCTTGAACTAATGACTTTGGCAATGTTTAATTGGCAGAGGCCATCTAAAGTCCACAACTGGGGTCCAGTGCCCTTTCAGTTAAATGGGTTCTGCATAAGGCATGAAAATCTGAATAAAGTCTAGGTTCTGTTAGGATAAAGGGAAGGAGACTAGGTGCTTGGTTTACAAACTGGAATGCACACTATATGATCTATATAAAATTCATTTTTGCTTTAATGTATCTGTAACTGATTTTTCTCTGAAGCATTATAAATTATAACATCCATTTTTTTCATATTGTATTTCTAGCTATTTCATCGAATTATACCACAATAGAATATTCAGTAGCACACTCTAAGGAGTTGAATGCAGTAGAAGTATATTGTCGACCTTGAAAAGTGACTCAGCTTTAAAAGATTTCTTAAATAATGGGAGACTAATAATACTAAAGTTATCACAATCATCATTAGGCTTATGGGAGGTTAGGAAAGTTATTTCCTACTCTCAAACCCTGACCATTTTCCTATACAATAACTGGGAACAGTAGGTCTAAAGAGGACAAGTAAATAAGGACTAGAGGGGAAGAAAATAGGAAACTGGTGGAGAAAATATCCTCTATTATGTAGCATGAGTTTAAAATGTGGACTTGCATTAATGGTAACAAAATAACAAATTTTTTATTCCAATTTTTTTATTCCCTTTACCCTCCAGTCACATTGCATGAACTTAATATGAGGTAAGCATGATTATATCCATTGTACAGATGAAAAATTTGAGACTTAGGAAGGTTAAGAAATTTCCCATTGACCTATAGATGTTAAATTATAATTCTGGTAAATCTCACAGGTGTGTGATATACCACTCTTATTCTTTCTGTTCTTCATATGAACAAGTTTTAAAATTGAATATAAAATATAAAGTCCATGAATAAAATGAATTAAATTTCAGGAGCTGTTTTTTCTCCCCAGAAAACAGGCTTTATATGATCCTCAACATGTTATTGAAGGTGAAAACGTTAAAATATATATATATATATATACATATATATAGTAGATATTAATATAGTAGATATATTAATTTCATGGGTAAAGAATAATTGGTGATTGCAATGGAACATAATACAGTAGTGTGTTCATGAGGCCCTTTTGATTATTAGTTCCAATATCCAGTTTCCTAAATATTTAGAACTGAGTCATAATACCAACCATAATTCCAACATAATAAGAATGCTTTCCCATTATTCTAGCAATATATCCAGAGAAGAAAATCTAAAAGGAGATTGACCTTTCAAGGTTGATGATTAAAGTTCCCCTGAGTTATCTCTAATAAGTAGCTTTGATGGGATCTTCTGAATATAAATATAGCCTATAATAAAGTGAGGTTATAGAAAGAAGATGGAAGATAGTACATCAATATAAGTTTGGTCTTTTTCTGAAAAAAAAAAAAAGAGTAGCTTAGCTGGCAATGCAATTGACTTGATAACATATCATGAACTTATTCTTATCTCTACACTTCTCCCTCCAAATAAAACATTAGAATTTCATATACAGTATAAAAAGCCTGAATGAAAAAATAGATTAAGTAAATCTAGATTACCATTTCCACATCAGCTATGTAATTTTTTAAAAGTTCCTTATGTTTTTGGATGCACCAAGTAGCATCTTTTTTGGCATCAATAAATACAATATAGTATACTATGTTCCTAGTGAGAGCTGAACAAATATCCATAGATTGTACCTTCGTTGACTATGTGAAGTCCATATTATGGAAGGCAAACACTACATTACTAGGTACATATACACCAAGAGATCATTATATATATACTGATTGACCCAAATATTTTTACTTTACTATTTACTTACCTCAAATTTGAACATGGCAACCACACACAAATGCATTTATTTTTAAGCGTATTTAAATCGCCAACAACAAAAATGGAACATATGGTATTTCAGGCCAAATATTGATTCTGTCAGCCTATTTCATTTATCTAGTATTCATTCATAAACCTCTTTAGAATAGAGACTTCTTACTCTATCATCAGATCTAACAAGTACATGGCACTGAATGACATGACAGCACTCAGTTGGGTGGTGTTCTAGTTTGCTAGCTGCCAGAATGCAACATACCAGAAACGGAATGGCTTTTTTAAAGGGGAATTTAATAAATCACTCATTTACAGTTCTAAGGCTGAGAAAATGTCCCAATTAAAACAAGTCTATAGAAATGTCCAATCAAAGGCATCCAGGGAAAGATACCTTGGTTCAAGAAGACCGATGAAGTTCAGGGTCACTCTCTCAAGTGAGAAGGCACGTGACGAACACAGGGCTTCTCTCTCAGCTGGAAGGGCACGTGGCGAACACGATGTTATCTGCCAACTTCCTCTCCTGGCTTCCTGTTTCATGAAGCTCCCCGGGAGGCGTTTTCCTTCTTCATCTCCAAAGGTCGCTGGCTCATGGACTCTCTGCTTCGTGGTACTGCAGCATTCTCTGCTCTCTCTGAATCTGCTTCATTCTCCAAAATATTTCCTCTTTTATAGGACTCCAGAAATTTTTTTTTTTTTTTTATATATATATGGGCAGGCACTGGGAATCGAACCCGGGTCCTCTGGCATGGCAGGCAAGTGTTCTTGCCTGCTGAGCCACCGTGGCCTGCCCGGACTCCAGAAATTTATCAAGACCCACCCAAATGGGTAGTGACATGTTGTCACCTAATCCAGCTGAACAACCACTCTTAACTAAATCACATCATCCAGGGAGATGATCTGATTACAGTTTCAAACATACAGTATTGAATAGGGATTACTCTGCCTTTATGAAATGGGATTTAGATTAAAACATGGCTTTTCTAGGGGACATACATCCTTTTGAACCAGCACAGGTGGTTTGACATTATTTGAATGGCATTTCTTTGATTCTAAGAAGCGAAAAGACATATTTATAAAGTTTGTGTGTATTTATTTTTTTTGCCCATTAATTCCAATTCCTTACTGAACAGCCAACTTGTATACTGAGATTCCTTGAATTCCACTCATTTAACCTCAAAGCCAATGTGTCTAAGACCAAAGTTGTTTTGTTTTCACTTCCAAATCAGTAACACTTTAGGGAGACCTCTCTCTATCTGCCAGTAGGTTTCATTTTTTTCTATTCTCCTAAGTGCTAAAATATTGCCATAAGATCCCTTATAGCATCCTTCACTTTCGTTTTTCCCCTTTCAATTCCTCCTACAATTGGAGTCAAGCCTTCATCTTTTGATAACTCTCTGCCCCTATATAATAAATACTTGTATCCCACTCCTTCCTAACAGTCTACTTTGCACCCGTAAATTCTCAATCATCTATTCATTCAACAAATATATTTGACAGCTTTTATTTTTTGTTTTTATTGTATTTTTATTTGACTGCTTTTATTTTTTCTCATAAAAAATTAAAAGGATAGGTCATAAAAGACTGGGTGGTCAGGAAAGATCTTGTATAAGAAATAACATCAGAGCTGATATTATCAGCTCCTAGTAGAGAAAGAAAAGTATCGTCAATGAACCCAAGACTTTGGAAAATTTAGAGTAACAGCAAAATTTGGCATGACAGATGTGTGTAAATAGCAAAAGGGAAAATGGGGTGTGATAAGGCTGAGAGGAAGGGAGGAATGTCTGCTTCAGGATTTCCCTTTGCTTTCCAAATAAAGGCCAACTTTCTTAAATGAGCAAAAATGGCTCCTTGGAATTTAGCCTATATTTTACCTTCTGAATCTTTCTATTCCAAGTAATCGAGCAATTTAATGAAAAACAGGAGAGATGTAACAGACTTGGATTTGATTGTAATTTTAACATTTGCCCTATAATTTGGGAGAGGTTAATTTAACTGTTTGATAACCAGCATTACTTTACTAGCTGATCCTTAACTATAAATGAAATTATTAGTTCTTTGCATGTAAGTTGTGAGTGTGGAATAATTTAGTGTATGTAGACTGTCTCGTTTTTTAATAATGCATAAATTATAACACTTTCTGAAATAAAGCCAAAAAAAGATAATTATTTTTACTTAGTCCATCCATATCAGAGTTCTAGAAAGTGATTTTAAAATCACTTCATGGTGATACTTTGGAGTGAACAACAAAGAACTTAGAGATCGACATTAGACTCTACTGCTGCTCTTTTTGGAAATTTACGTTGATATTAGAATGATCATCAAAAGTCCTTAAGGCTCACAGTCTAGAAACTTTTGAAAAGGAATTGACTTTTTTTTTTTTTTTTTTTTTTTTTTTAACATGGGCAGGCACCGGGAATCGAACACGGGTCCTCTGGCATGGCAGGCAAGCATTCTTGCCCACTGAGCCAGGAATTGATTTCTTAATGACTTCTTTAGCTTACCCTTAAACATTTCCAAAAGGAACCAATCCTATAACATTTGCCATCAATATCCAGATATAAAATAGCCTTACAGGAACAATGAATTTATTAAAATATGATGTTATTATGCACACCATATTTTTTTCATAACACTCTCCTAAATGTACATTTAAATTCCCTGAAAAATCAGAATAATTAGTTTGAAACCAAAAATTTGGAGTAATTATCATTTTAATAATGCTATTGCATATCAGATATGTAAAAGTAATAACTGCATATGCAATTCTCTCTGTACTTATAGAAGCATCCAACATGAAAACCACTTGATACCCCACTTATTTAAAATATTCAAAAGCACGTGGAAAAATTTGTAGAGTATAATTAATGTTGCAGTTTGAAGGCCAGGATGGGGAGGGAATAGTATCATTAAGAAAGGCCAGCCATCACCCAGGTGGTCTGATAGGGCAGCATCATCTCAATGAAACCATCAGCTACAGATCTTTTCTCACCAAGTCAGTCCAAGAAACCTAGCTTAATGAGAACGCAATCCAAGAACAACTGTAGCAAACCCAACCAAACAAATGAATAAACATAAAACAGAATCTGAATCTGGTCTTTTCCACTTTGAGTATTCCTTTTCAGTGGCTAAGTTATTTATAATTGCTTTCCCAGGCATGTATTCTGGTAATTTCATATTTGTAAAGGCAAAGCTCCAGATTCCTGGAATCTGAGCAAAGGAAATAGTTAGAATATTCAAGGATCAATGACAGTAACAGGAATTAGGTATACTCACCTTGTTCATAGCTCTGTACTTGAGATATGCACGAGCTAGGAGTTTTACAGGAGTTCATCTGGATAAAAGAAGTGACACTATGAGTCTTTATTTTTAATCTATAAACACAACAAAAGCAGGGATCATGTTCTCAATCATTTTTGTGTCGCTGGCACTTAGCCCACTAGTGACACAAAGTACACACAATATTTTATATTCGATTCTTTGTGTACTATATATTCCACAATGGCAGATTTCCCTTTGTGGCAGTTGTCTCTCTCTCTATCTCTTTTATTTTTGGTACCGTTATTGATTCTAGCAATTTGGCTACTTCCAGTAGCACTACCTGCTTTTAATAGATAAACCTCCAAACCTCGTGGCACAACAAAAGATCATTTCTCACTCTTAGCAATCCAATGTGGGTTATCCTAGTTGGACAGGTCACCTCCTAATGGTGATGCAAGGCATGTTCTATTTTCTAGCTTTATCATCCTAAATATACAGCTTCTGAGGTTGTCCTGAAATCACTTCCTATCCAAAGATTCCTTAAAAAAAAGCATGGAAGATCCAATACAGGAGTTTACTGAACAAGCCTTGGGAGGGTCATACACCATTTCTACCTCAGTTCCATTGTTCAGAATCAAACACTGTGGCCACATCTACCTGGTCGCAAAGACATTAGGCCAATTATTCTGCGAGCACAGAAGGATATTCAGCCAACATTCACACAATCTGCAGTTAATTTTTTTCGTTACTCTCTCTACCTTGTCATGTTAGTTTTCTTTCAAAGATTTTGTTTTTTCCCCTATCTTCATTAGTTCAGAATTTGGGTAAAGACCTAAATACAGTAGGTACTCAATGAAAAAAAAAAAGCAATGTCAGTTTTTAATACTAATTTGTCCCCCTTTCCTTCTTATGAAGGTTTTGATGTTTATCTGTCCTCAGTGTATTCTTTTGGCCTTTAAGGAATGATTCACTCTCATTCCTTTATGAGTCACCTGCCATTTGTTTGCTAGTACGCCCCCACATGCGGCTTGCTCCATAGCATTCAGGCCTCGAAACACGTGGTGTCAGCTCTGTAAAGCTGCCCATGTTCTTCTAAACTAAAATAATCATCATTACTTATCCCCAACACTCTCTATGCCCGCATCTAATAGAACTCTTGATTAATAGTATTCTTCACTAAATAAGTTGTATCATTTATCTATTTGTACAGTAGTTCATTTTCTTTTGTTGTTTGTCTCCCTCATTTCGTGTGTACACCCTGAGCACATAACTCGTTAGTCTTATGCTGTGTGAATACCTCCAGACTTCAAACAATTGCATGTGTCATGCTTAATATATATTTTAATTAATTATTCTGCTTTATTTAGGTTAAGCTTAATGGAATAACTATGGAAGACAATGTAAAAAAATACACAAAGCAAAAAATTCTATGGATAGGATTAAAACTTTTATCATTTTCAAAGGTAAAGGCAGGAAAAACAATAGCATGATGAAAACTTCTCCTTATAGTGATAATCCATTAAATGAAATGTTTAAGTTTCTGATTTTTAAAAAATTATAAATTGTGTAATTTATAATGAAATACCATAGAATCATGAAGCTGAAAGAGTCTCTGTGGTGTCAAGTCCTGTCCCATTTGGACATAACCATTCTTTATTATTGCAAATTGAAATGAAAATAATCACCCCAAGAAAATCCCTTAAGCAATTTCTGGAGACCAGTTAAGATGATAGTTTCATCTTCTAAAAAAATTTTTTAAATCCTGCCCTATTTACTGTAATAGTATACATTTAAATCATAGGGATAGAAAATAGGCAAAGCTGTATTTGAAAAATAGCTACTTACCAACTTTGTTTCCTACCTGTAACATACATGAGTATCTTTTAAAAATTGTTCTGAAACCGCATTATTGTGCTCACTAATTCCTTTCACATTCATTGCCCTTTAAAGATCTTGACAAAGATTTATGGGCACTGGTACTCATAAAATCAAAAACTCTTTGACTTAGAAATGGTGAAAGAAGATCCCTGGGAGAAGATCCAGGGAGAAGGTTCTGATCTGCAGTTTATTAGCTGAGTGACCTTGTACAAATGATCAACCAAAAATCTCCTGGCCTCCATTTTTCTCCTTTGTAAAATGGGATAGTACTTAGCTTAGCAATTTATTGTCAGGATGGGTAAAAATGCATATGAAAAGTATGGCTGAGAATGTCCTCGATAAATAACAGCAAACTTCTTTCTTTGTCCTTCGCACTATTACAAATAGTCATGAGATATTCCAATCACATTGCTGATGCCCCTTTTCCATTTTCTTCAATTTACTTCTCCATCTCTTAATGCTATTTTTGCTTTGTGTATTTTTGAAATGCACTGTGGCATTTTTAAAAAGGTGATACAAAAAAAGCACAGTGGCATAGGAGCTATAAGAAGAGATTTTGCATTGTGTTCTAAAATTGCAGTCATTAGCACAATAATATTGCTAAAAAAAAATCTTTATTTTCAGTTTTAGATGTGCATTTTAATAATGTAAGTGAGGCTTCTCACAAGGACCTCCCTTCCAAGTCTATTAGTCTTGGGAGAAATGAATGAGATGAGGTTTTAATTTGCCTCCTATGGGGCAGATTAAATTGGTTCACTTTCCTTTTCCATTATTGATATATTTTGTTAAATAGAAGCATTGTTTCTAACGTAAATCACAAGATGTGAAAAATGCTTGGCTGAATTTACATTGAAGTCATCCTGAAGAAATTATAATTAAAGTCATATCCTTAAATCTTAATTACTTTTTTGAAATTGACACTTCATTAACCTTTGTGAAGATTTTGAATACCAAAAAATGTTAAAAAGTATCTTTCGGAGACTATACATTTTTTGCCTCAAATACACGTACACCTCACTTAATAGCTTCAGAATTTAAGCCAAAGTGTAGTAATATATTGTAAATCTGAAGACGACACTAAGGCTTGAATATGTTCTTCTTGTACATGCATAAGAGGAGGCAGGGAAAGGGACTGTAGCATGTAGGTTATTGAAAGGTTTAGGAGGCAAAAGGGTGAAAAAGAAGAAAAGTAGACCAGGAAATTTAAAGTGAGCGAGTTTATTTCTGCGCTCCCGGGTAGAGGTCACCGCATCCAAGATGGAGAGAGGTCAGTCCGCGCATGGGCTTTGGCACAGGCAGCTTTTGAGGATGGAGGTCAGATGATGTCCAGAAGGGGCAGTTCATTAGTTCCTGAAGCCAGGTTGGGAGGGGCAACACAGCCTCCGCAGCTCCAGTTGCAGTGCCGTTCCCCATTCCTCCGACCTAACATTCTGGCCTTTTTGTGATAATAGGGTGCCGAGATCTTTCTGGCTACTTCCTGCTGTAATGGGGTGGTGTGGGGTTATAGGCTGGAACTGTCATGGCCAGGGGAGTGGGGAGGCTGGCTGTAGGAATCTGTTGAGAAAGGCAGGTGATGATAATGATGCAGGAGCATTTGGTTGACTGCTACCTGGGATAGTTCCTTTATGCATCCCTGAAGGAAGTTGAGGAGGCAGGGAGCTAGGAGGAAAAAAAAAACAGATTAGGATAATTGGTCCTAGCAGCAGGAGGAGCCATGTTGCCAGAGGAGAAGTAAACCAGCTTAAGGCAGAGTTGGTTCCTTGTTTTCTGTGATAGAGATCGTCTCTTGGTTTGTTTAGGGTTTGAATATTTTGTTCCACCAGACCCAACTCGTTGACGTAATAGCAGCATTCCTCTTGGAGGAATATACCCGTTCCTCCTTTTTCGGCTGTCAGCAGGTCTAAGGCCCATCAATTTTGAAGAGTTACCTGGGCTAGTGAGATGAGTTGGCGTTGTAGAGAGGAGAGGGATTCTGATGTCGATTCCAGGGCTACCTGTAGTTGAGTCTCAAAGTTCTGAGAGGTTAAAATACCATGTCCCAGTGCCCCTCCCGCTGTGGCTGAGGCTGCGACCAAAGCGGTTAGGCTGATGCCTACTAGAATAGGAAGAAAGGTAGCCCTTTTTGAGTGAGGAGAGGGCAGTAGCCAAGTTAGTTCGGACTCCTCATAGAGGGTCAATTGAGGAACAATAGTTACCAGGAAGCATGGTCCTGGGGCAGTGGAGTTAAGGCACTTGGTAAGAGTTCCATTACACCAGAAATATTGTCCTTTAGGGGCATGGGTGGTGTTGTGGATAGTGACATTAGTCTGGCACTTGCTATGAAGTTTTGTTTGAGGGTTTTTTATCCAGTGTAGTGAGGCTCCTAATTTGGCAAGAAGATCTCGCCGCATTAGTGGGCTGGGGCAAGAAGGCATTACTAAGAAAGAATGTGTAATGGGGTACCCTTCTATTAAACATGTAAGTGGCCCAGTAGTTAAGGGGCGCGAAGGACGGCCGTCTATGCCCATAACCGTGACCTGGGAAGGAAGGAGTTGACCTGAGTAAGAGGGGAGGACAGAAAAGGTAGCCCCTGTGTCCTCTAAAAAGGAGGTGGACTTACCTGCTACCTTGATTGTTACCCTGGGCTCGATGAGGGTGATCAGGGTCGCTGAGGCGGGCGTCGTCAGTTGGTGGCGGCCAGGCCCATGACTGCCAGAGGTGGGTTAGGGTTGGAAGGACGGCCCTTCCACGGCCAGGCGCCGAGGGGCAGTCACTTTTCCAATGTCCCTTTGTACCACAGAGAGGGCATGGTCCCTTGGGCAGTCGAGGATTGGGGCACTGGCTGGACCAGTGTCCTTTGAGGCCACATTTGAAGCACTTTCCTGGTGGTGGATTAGTTGTAGTCGGCTTTGTCTCCATTGAAGTGGGCCACAGAGCCGCAATCAGGGATTGGGTTTGTAAATTTGCCTTTCGGTGGTCCCAGGATTCCTTTTCTGCCCTCTCTAGTTCATCAC
>PVIY010062236.1:0-10943 GCA_004026745.1 Myrmecophaga tridactyla | reverse complement strand
ACCACCCTCCCCCTGTCTACGTGGGACATGACTCCCAGGGGTGTGGACCTTCCTGGCAAAGTGGGACAGAAACCCTAGAATGAGCTGAGATTCAGCATCAAGGGATTGAGAAAAACTCTAGAATGAGCTGAGACCCAGCATCAAGGGATTAAGAAAAACCCTAGAATGAGCTGAGACTCAGCACCAAGGGATTGAGAAAACCTTCTCAACCAAAAGGGGGAAGAGTGAAATGAGACAAAGTGTCAATGGCTGAGAGATTCCAAACAGAGTCGAGAGGTTTTCCTGGAGGTTGTTCTTATGCATTAAATAGATATCACCTTGTTAGTCAAGATGTACTGGAGAGGCTGGAGGGAACTGCCTGAAAATGTAGAGCTGTGTTCCAGTAGCCATGTTTTTTGATGATTGTATAATGATATAGCTTTCACAATGTGACTGTGTGATTGTGAAAACCTTGTATCTGATGCTTTTATCTACCTTGTCAACAGACGAGTAGAACATATGGAATAAAAATAAATAATGGGGGGAATAAATGTTAAAATAAATTTAGTTTGAAATGCTAGTGATCAATGAAAGGGAGGGGTAAGGGGTATGGTACGTATAATTTTTTTTTCTGTTTTCGTTTTATTTCTTTTTCTGTTATCTTTTTATTTCTTTTTCTGAATTGATGCAAATGTTATAAGAAATAATCATGATGATGACTATGCAACTATGTGATGATATTGTGAATTACTGATTACATATGTAGAACAGAATGATCAAAAAATAAAATAAAAATATTATTTTTTCTATCATAAAAAAAAATGGTTACTTTTCATTTGATGCTCATAGACTGAAATTTCCCCATTCGCTCGTTTACTCACTTAACAAACCTTGGCTGTTCACTAACTCACAGTGAGCTTGGGGATTCTTTAGCCCTCAAGTGCCAGTAAATGTTCACTCCTCTTCCAGTCTCTACACAATTACAAGCAACTTTGTGCAAAAAAAAAACAAAACAAACAAACAAACAAAAAACCTTTCTGGAGAATTCTGTGGTTCAAAAGAGACCAGAAGCTACGGGCCACAGGGGGTCTGCCACGGACACGGAGCCCTGTTGAGCCGGGGTCTGCCATGGACACTCATCAGCACCAGCTCTGGGCCAGGGACACACAGCTGGAAGGCGGAGAGAGGGGCGTTTAGAGGTTTCACTGCCCGCAGCCCCTCAGCCTCGGGGACATTCTGGGATCAGGACCTGAGCCTGGACTGTGGATTCCAGAAGCCAGTCCACACCGGCTGCCAAGCTGGCTCAGCTCTGACCAGACACACGCGTCTTGCTGCCTGGTGCCCCTTCATCCCTTTGTCTGTCTGTCTGAGATCCTGCAGGTGGAAGGGCCACGCGGGCTGAGGAGCAGCCTCTCCTCGAGCGGTCCAGGCCGCGGAGGGAAGCCACGCACCCGCCTCCCGGCCCCTGCCCCAGCTCCGGGAGACCCTCGATGGGCTCAGGGGCTGTGGCGGCTCCACGCAGAAGTTCTGGAAGAAAACAAGGAGAGCAGAGGGGAAGCGTCTGGAAGGAGACTTGACGTATCCCTCTCTGGGTAGAAGATTTGGGGTGTTTTTCATTTTCTGTGCTTTGCCTTTTTTTCCCCATATAATGAGCATACATTGCTTCTGAATTGAGGGGAAAGAAATCTCTTTTAATGACACAAACCAGGGGAACAAAGGTGTAAGGGTCTAAACACAAGTGAAACCCACTTCTAGAGTCTGTCTGGGAAATGTTGATAATGGGGTATGTGGGGCTTCGTTATACTTTTCTCTCTACATTTGTGCATTTTGGAAACTTCCGAAACTGAATTTACAAAGAGGGAAGCTTGTGTTGGGCCAACCCAACAATCAACGAGAAAACTCTTCCCACTAATTACAGCCAGCAGCCCACACACCTTGCACGCGGGCACGCACACACACCCCATAGCAGTCCGTCAGTTGCTTATGCAGACCAGGGCAACCCAGATGAAGCTGTCGGCATTCGACCGCTTCGGACCCACAAAAAGGCCGCCCAAGGAGGGGGTGGCACGGGCCTAGCGGCCTCTCACGAGGGCAGCCTCCAACATTTCTGAACCCACCGCCGCATCTCCTAGGAAATGCGACTGAAAACGCAGCCATCTCTCCCACGGCGGTTTCCATCTGACATTCTGTGTAAGTGGCAAAGAACAGACTCAAGAGTTTGTGGGTTACTCAAAAGCCATAAGAGAAGGAGGTAGGGGCATGCGGCCTTATGCTGTACAAACATTGTGAGGGCCACAGATACACCAGCCGCTGGCCTCTCACCTGTCGGCAGGTATGACCCCAGCCCAAAGCCCACACATCAGGCGGCAGAGGGTGGGGACTGAGCCCGGGTTTGTGGCAGAAGCCGGAGTCAAGGGCACGATGGCCAGTGTAGGAGGTCCCCAGAAGGCCAGGGGCTGTCAGACCTTCACCCACGGCCACGCGTTTTAGACAAAGGGCGTGAGTGCCACAGCGTGCCACCCGGCAGGCTAACCCACGCTTGTCTGACAGACAGACGGAGGGAAAAGCCAGGACAGGAGACCTTTGAATTGCTCAGGGCTCAGCCAGCCCGGCTCCTTTTCCCTACCAATCAATGTTTATCTTTGAGCATGGTATTTTAATCCAATTAATAAAGCACCTTAGCTTAGGCAAATGCTACAGCTTCTCACATTTGCCTGTCATTTATTCCCGGATCCACGAGGAGACCTACGTCATGCACACGCCCAGTTACCATGGAAATTATCTATGTGGGACACACACGCAGTTGCCAGGACAAATCCCTGAGCAGGAAATACCAGGCTTTAATGGTAGGACTTCCTTCCTACCTGCAACCCTGCCTGCTGGAGGCCAGAACTTCAGACACTTACCCCAAAAGGAAAGTGTTTACAACTCCTGGCGTAGCTGACTCCCCAACTGGTCCTCAGTTCTCAACAACAACCTGCGATGAGGTTTTCCTCCCACGTGAGATATTTAGGAGGAAGCCTAGGAGGGCACACAGAATAGTCTCTGCTATAGAGAAGGAGGGTGTTGAGGCACCTGAAGCAAATGACCAAGTGCCCGAGTGCCAGCGAGCACCAGAACGCGTGACTGAATGGTCAAAGAACTGGAGAGAGCCCACCCAGAGGAGAAGGTAGAATTCCAGAGGCAGCCAAAGCAGCCCGGAATCGTGGACATATTTAATGACTTCCCACCGGGCAGGACACTGCTGAGTGGGGTAAGCGGGCAGAGCTCGCTCAGAATGTCAGATAGACCGAGTTTATCACCCTTCCCAGGCGGTCAGAAAACCGGGCCACCTGCTTCTCCAGCCCAGTATCATCATTGCAGACTGTCACCCCAGAATGCTCCCGGAAAACCTCGGCCACGAGCCCTGCAGGGCAACTTCCAATTACCCAGACTGAGAATAACTCTCCTCTTCTGACAATAAGACTTCACCATCACAGAAAGAGAGCACAGATTACTTCTGCTGATTTTTAAGGAATTCTTAAAAGCTGAAAACATACATTGCAGCTTATGGTCCAAACAATTCCCTCCATATTCCCCATTGCCACAGATGGGACGGCTCCAAGGACGCCCCCGCCTTCTAGAAGCTCACTGTCCAGTTGGCCATTAGAAACTGGGGACCACATTTTCCTGTACAAACAACAGGACAAAGCTGCAGTGGGGCTCTAGGGCAGCTCACAAAAAGCACCAGACCCCACAATATCCCCAAAATAAAAGTGAATGTACCAGAGCCGTCTGCCACCCAGAGGGTCAGTGATGGGTGGGAAGGGACAGGCCACGGGAAAGGAGCCCTGGGTCCCATAGAGCTGTGGCCCTTTAATAGATTTAAAATCATCATTTCACTGTAGAAAAAAAGAAAAAGAGGGAAATCACTTTTCACGACAGTGGGTGGCGGACAGGGAACTACTGCCTTTCCATCTCTCCTCAAAGAGCAGGGAGAGCTGTCCAATGGGCAGGCCAAGGCAGGCCCCACGACCCCTGCCGCCCAGAGTGCCCCTTGAGTGTGGGTGGGACCTGGGACCTGCTTCAAGCCCAGGGACCGCGACGGCGGTGGCAGGTGTCATGCCACGGTTGTGTCCCTTTACACAGGCTCTCCATGTCAGGACGGACCTGTAGGAGGCCTCCAGGGACGCAGTAGCCCTCAGGGGTCCAGGTCATCCCCAGCCCACAGCCGCCAACAAGGAGTGGATGCTGCCGGCATCACAAGGAAGCTTGGAGTCTTCACCAGGCGAGCCTCCGGGTGAGACTCCAGCCCTGGCCGGCTGCTGAGCCACACAAACCACGAGGTCATCAGTGTGTCCTAAGCTGCCAGGGCGAGGTAACCTGCCAGATGGCAACACCCAGCTCTAGGTGAGCCAAACGGTCTCAGGAGTGTGCATTCATTCTCTTTACTGAAACCCTCCAGGGGCTAAGATCAGATTCACAGCGTTTCTTTACCTTCCTCTGCTCCCATCCTGGAGTAAACCCTTTCTTCACCTGAAACTGTTTCTTCTTAAGGCCAAACGATTTAAATGTAATTTCCTCCTTCTGGAAAAAACGGCATTCCATGAAATGGCTATTATTTCATTTTCTAAAAACTGCGTATCTTCTAGATTTTGAGAGGCTGTGCCTTATATGCGTAACCTGGTCTTTCCCTGGAATTTTGGGTACCTGTGTGACACCTGAGACTCAAGGTAGGAGTTCTCAGTTCTGAAGATGAGCACTGACACATATAAAAACCGCTAAAGAAACTGAAAAAGAGATCAGGCTTCAATTAGAGATAAGAACAAAGCTGATCAGGTTGGGACTAAGTAAATCAGGATACAGGGTAAGGTAGACACTGCACTTCTTCAACTATGCTATGCGACCAAAGGAAGAGAGGTTTATTTTGCCCAGAACCTAACTTTTCTGTAGCACATAATCTAACTCAACCTGTCTGGATAGATCATTTAAACAACCCAAACACAGGGAGCCCAGAATAAGAATGAGGGCCCCTAATCCTGTATAACTTAATGTAATGCTTGGATATATCGCAGAGCTTATTAAGCAGATAATCAAAAAGTATTGGCAAAGTTCCTTGAGGGACAGGAGCAAAAATATGGAACTATTAAACTTTACCATCAGGGAAACCCCTGATACCATCTCAAACATTAGGGACACCCAAGTCAATAGGCCAAGCCCTCAATTTTGAGGCTTGCTCTTGTGATGCTTATGTATGTAGCAGAGAAGCTAAGCCTACCTTTAGTTATGCCTAAGAGTTACTTCTGGAAGACCTCTGTTGTTCCTCAGATGTGGCCTCTCTCTCTCTAAGCCCAACTCTGCAAGTGAAATGATTGCCCTTCCCCTACGTGGGACATAACATCCAGGGGTGAACGTTTCCCTGGCAATGTGGGACATGACTCCCAGGGATGAATCTGGCCCTGGCACCATGGGATTGGCAATGCCATCCTGACCAAAAGGGGGAAAAGAATTGTAACAAATAATGTATCAATGGCTGAGAGAGTTCAGTCAAGAGGCTACTCTGGAGGTCACTCTGACGCAGGCTTCAGTTAGACATTGCCACTGATCATAGTTTGCTAAGCCCCAACCTAAACCATTCGTGCCAGTCCTAAAGAACATCTAGGGCATTATATAAAATTTTACAAAGGTTCCATGCACTAGGGTGACTTTCCAGAAACTTACAGCCTCCAGATGGGTCCCTGGACCAGGTAAGTCCTGAAATGCAGAGGTCCCAGCCTCTCCAGAACATCAGCTAGTTCCATCCCCTATCCCATATTATTGACAGCCTTTCTAACAGGAAAAAGTTAGAATGGGCATAGCCCAAATACCCCTAAAGATTGGGAGAGAGATCAAAGAAGAAGGTGGAGTTATATAGAGAAGATAGGATTTAACAAACAATTATGATTGCTGAATCACTATATTGATACTTCTTTTAGTCTCCAGTAGTTTAGAGCCACTAGAAGTAAAAACCTAAAATTGTGGAATTCAACCCATACCAAATCTGTTCTACAACTAATTATCGCAGTGTGCTTTGACATTTCCTTTTTTGTGTATTTGTTATTTTTCACAATAAAAAAAGTGCCTATCGACTCTGTGTCCCCGCTTTAGAAGTCGGGGAGCTACAAAGATGGGCAATAGGTTGCCCCCTGCTCAAGGTGCTCAGCGCCTGGAAAGGAAGACTCCAGCAGTACAACCATGCAGCCGCTCAGCAGGTATGTCTCTCACCTGCTCGTGCTGCTGGCTGCCAGGTGCTGAGGGAACTTCAGGGAGGACAAGGCACGAGGTGGTCCTGGTGGTAGGAGAAGCCCGGAGACCAGGAACCCAAGGACCTAAGTGCAGCGGAGCCCAGGAGGCCTGCAGGTGAGCAGTGTCCCACCTGGTCCCCAGGTCACGTTCCTGGGGCTGTGCCCCTTCATCCCAGAAGGGGCGACATCCCACTGTGCTTCGTGGGCTGTGAACTGCCCCGGCCCCCCGGACCTGCCGGGCCCTGAGAAACGGAACTGGGCGACACAGACTGCTCACTCGACGTCAGCACTCAGCACCTGCAAGCCCAGCGTCAGGTAGCGGGGGACGCGCTCTAAAGCAGTCTGCTGGGATGGCAGACACACACCCCCATGGTGCCGCGGGAGGAAGCCGGCAGAGCGAGCCCATGCGCATTGGAGCAACTTTACCAAATAAGCACCTAACAGGGGAAGAAAAGAAAAGGATACCGGAGGCTCAGGAAGCTCAGCCTGGGAGTGACCTCCACTGCCCCCGGCAGGGACCTCATCTTGCTGACCGCCCCCCGGGCAAGGCACCTGGTCATCCCGCACCTTTGCTTGCGCTTGCGACACTTACAAGGTTGCACCAGCCTGGTCGGCCAGGGCATGGCTGGTGGCGCGGCTCCTCCCCCTGCAGCCTTGGCTCCCCCGCTCCGAGCTGCCCCCCACGCCCTCCCCGTGCCGGAGCACTCAGCGTGGGCCCTTACCCCACCCACCACGGGCGCACTCTTAATATGGCCACATGCTCAGAACTGAGACCCGGAATGGTCCGAAAACAAAGACAAGAATGTGGGGGGGTGGGGGGGAGTCAGGCGAGGCTCTTTACACACACACACACACACACACACACACACACACACCTGAAAAAAGTTTCCTTAATCTTGTTGTAATGAATAAAATAGCGAGGATCATGGCGAAGCATCCATATTCAGTAGGTCTTTATTTTAATCCAAAAATAACTAGAGCAATTGTTTCCAAATATTTTCATACCAGAACCCTTCCCCCGCCCCAGACCACACTCTCTGCCCAACCCGAATGTAAACAGAACCGCAGCTCCTGCTCATCAGCAACGGTGGGGGCCAGGGGCCTCCCCGGCTGGCCTTGGCCTCCCCTCCCCGCCCGGCTCCGGCCGGAGGTACGCTGGCGGACAGCAGGTCACCATGGCCCTAAACCCAAGGCCAGGCCACCGCAGAGAAGGGAAAGCCAGGCGAGAGTGAGGGGGCAGCCGAGAGCAGAGCTGGGCAGGGAGGGCCCGCGGACAAAAAAGGCCAAAACGCCAGCGAGATGCCCCCCAGGGGTGTGCGCGGGCACGGGGCGTGGGCGGGCACCCAGCACCCCAGAGTGCACCAGGGTGGCTAGCCTCTGCCCAGGGTGGCTGAGGAAGATGCAGTAATGGAAGAAACAGTCAAGTGAGCAGGCAAGCCTGTCTGCAGAGGGCTGGGAAGAGCCAGCAGAGCCCTGGAAAGTGCGGCAGTTAGGAATTTTAAAGGAAAAGGAAGACGACACAGGCCGGCCTTAATTGTCGGTGAACTTAAGAAAAAGTCAGCAGTCACCAGTGGGAGCCTAAGTGCCTCGAGGGCTAATCCAATCCGGTGAAACAGCCCGAGGGGGCGAGCGGAGCTGCAGGCGGCCAGGGGTGGGGGTGGGTGGGGTGTACCTGGGATTCGTGTGAAGATCAAAGCCACACGGCCCGGGGAGCTCCTGGATGCTGCAGCAGGCCGTCTCGGGAGGGCTCAGGTGGGGCAGCAGGCTCCTGAAGGGCAAGAAGATGTCAGACGTGCCCCGTCCCCACCCCAGAACCGCTAAATTGATGGCTGTGGCAGGGAAGAGTGATCTTGGCCAAGCTCAGCCCCAAAAGGACTTCTTAAAGACAACGCCTTCTGGAGATGGAATGAAGATGCTGGGATGCCAGAGGTTCCCGTCGGGGACTGAGTGGGCGTGGAGCGGACGCCCACGTGGTGGGGGATCCGCCAAGGGGATTCGGGTGCAAATGGGGAACTGGGCAGGACACTGTGCTGGTTTGGAGCCGTGTGTACCCCAGAAAAACAAGTTTGTGAGCCTAATCCATTCCTGTGGTGTGGGCACAACAGAAGTAGGACATTTTGATGAGGCTTCTTCAGTAACGGGGCAGCCCACCCTAATCAGGGCATGCCCTAATCCGATCACTGGTGTCCTTCATGCGCAGAACAAATGCGGACAGAGAGTGGGAGTCAGAAGCTGAAATTCAACAGAACCTGGAAGAAAAGGGAGAGCCAGGAGAGGCCGCCGTGTGCCTGACATATGACAGGAGCAGGGACCAAGGGTGGCCGACAGCCAGCCCCTCTGGGGAGAAAGCACTGCCCTAAGGACGCCTTGATTTCGACTTTGTTTTAGCCTCAAAACTGTGAGCTAATGAATTGCCAGTGCTTAACCCAACCCACTTCACGGGGTTTGCTTTAGCAGCCTGGGAAAGTAAAACCACCACCTCCGAACAAGACGCGCACCTCCGCAAATGGATTACCAGATTCTTAAAGACAGTACAAAAGTACCCGGAAGAAGTTCCCTTCTGTCAGCAAAATAATCTATTAGCTCCCAGTGCTTCTGGACATGTTCTTAAATCATTTTTGAAAAGAGTCCTTACTTTGAGAAAAATTAAGTTCCTTAGAACCATTGTCATTTATTGCTGTGTGATTTTACAATGATGACTGTCAGTATTTCTTGGGTTTAGATACTTAGGATGTATTTTGTCTCCTCTAAAAGCTACTTTTGATTATTCCTTTCCCCAATTCAGAATAATAAAACTGGTAAGGTGTCAAAACAAACAAACAAACAAAACCACTATGGAGGTTATTTCCACAAATCTCAGGGACAGAGGTGGACCTCAGGAGCTCTGGTGCCTTTGTTAGGGGTGCCAAGGGGAGCGCCCCCTGCATCTGCCATTGGGAAACAAGGCAAGCATGGGCAGCCAACCTCCCCTGATTTTCTTGGGACACAGCAGACTCATCTGCAGGATGGGCCGCTTTTCAATGCCATTCTCCCGGCCAGCTGACCTGCAATCTGCCTTCAACGCCAGAGCAGCGCAAGCTTCAGTGGTTCTAAAAGCTGGGCCTGCGCTGCACGCCGGGATGGCAGAGGGGTCTGTGGGCCCAGCGGGAGTAGAAGCAGCCCTCACCTTCCCAGTGCCCAAAGGGCCCCCTGTCTGAGCGCAGCTGATGGACCCTTTTCTCCAAAGAACCCCCCAGAGTAGTGCCCGGAAAGCTCCTTGTTCTCCAGACCTTACCGCTCCTACCTCACACAGGTCCAGCACTCACCCGGGAGTGGAACCGTTCGCCTGGGCTTGCAGAACAGGGCGTGCGCCCAAAGCAAACTGAGGAGGAGGAACATGGTGGCGAAATGCATACGGAGAAGCCACGCAGCAGCTGAAGTTGAAAACTCCAGCAGCAGCAAACTGGATTTCCAATGATTGATTCCCATTTCATCCCAACCAAAACCTCTGGTACGTTCAGCCTACTTATCCGTGTTTCACTCTTCTCCACCTTCTTTCTTCAAAGTGCCCGCAACCAACAAATAAGTTCAACAGTTCATCGACACATATCAGTCAACATTCTGGGGCATCTGCTTTATCTTACTTTGGATAAAGACACATTTTCTCACGAGCTGCAGCTCAACCCCGATGAACAGCACTCTCCCACGACATAGCTGCAGAGGCTTGGAACAAGGAATGGAAGGGGTCAAAACGAGGGGGCTTGGGGGTGACACTATCAAACTGCCTGAGGCCAAGCCAAGAAATGTTCACATAATTCTTGGGGGAAAACAGGGGAAGAAGAGCTGACCAGCCAAGGGCCACGAACAGATCTGGACTTCAGGACGATAACTCTGGAATAAAAGGGACAGACTATAAAAGGAAAACAACTGGCCATATGTGCTGCCAATGATAAAATTTGAGCTTTCAAGCAAAAATGAAAATTTTGAAAACTTGTGCCTGCTGCTGTGATTGTAACAGCTTCCAATACTTTCTGGTGACACAGGTGGCAATAATCACAACCATGATTATTTCCAAATATTTCACCATTAAATGCAACACCATTTGGAAGAACTACATAATTCAGTAAAACAGAAATTGAGTTAAGCAGAAGCCTGCATGGGTAAAAGGAATGATCCAAAGTACAAGGTAGACTGATGTGTTTCGACTGCAAAGTTCACCGTATGGCTTCAGACTGCACGGTGGAAGCTGAAGTTTGGTGTAGTACAATGCAGGGCATCCTCATGGTGGACAACTATTCAGCCGTAAAAAAGGAATGAGGTTCTGATCCCTGCAACAAGTGTGAACCTTGAAAGCACCGTGTGGAGCGAAATCAGCCAGACACCGAGGGACGGGCACTGCAGCTATTGCCTGAATCACTCACAGGAAATAGCTAGAATATGCAATCCATAGAAACAGAAAGTGGATCACAGGTTACACCACATATAACCGGGGGAAGGGGGGTGAGGGAGGGGGTAATGTGTACTGGGTACAGAGCTTCTGTTTGGGTGACAAGGACGCAACCCGTGGCTGTAATGACTAACACTGATTTGTACACTGGGATGTGGTTAAAATTCAAAAGTGGTTAAAATGGGCAATTTTCTGAGAGATTCCAGAGTGGAGAGGTTATCCTGGAGGTTTTTCTTACGCATTAAATAGTATCACCTTGTTAGTTGGGGCGTAAC